>JAHFWG010000090.1:298476-309981 GCA_020233015.1 Callinectes sapidus | reverse complement strand
TGTGTGTGTGTGGGTGTGTGTGGGTGTGTGTGTGTGTGTGTGTGTGTGTGTGTGTGTGTGTGTGTGTGTGTGTGTGTTTAACCATCGATAAATTCAAAGAACAGAGAGAGAGAGAGAGAGAGAGAGAGAGAGAGAGAGAGAGAGAGAGAGAACTTGCAACCAATCAGAGAAGCAAGTGGAAGATAATTCATTTTAGCTTTTGTTGTACATAGTGTCTGATATGAAGTTTGGCCGCCATGTCTGCAGTAGTATGGCAAGGTACACCACTTGGTGTGATGCAGTAAGCACTGGACACCATGAGCATCATGAGGGATGTGTAAGTCCGTTGGTGTGGCATGAAGGTAAATAAAGTTCAAGAAGATTCTTTGTGTCAGACTGAGTAGTGAATTGTCTCCTCCCGGTCGGGGGTTTACGGGTGGTTGTGTCCAGCATCAAGACAGACACCAACGCCCACTCATGACCTCTACCCATGTCCCTGACACGCCCAGACTTTCCTTCTTATCTCTTGACTGCAACTACTTCACAGTGCATTTCCGAAAGCGGTAGTCATTTAAATAACGACAAACCAAGCAGGCGAGGATGTATTTTGTTTCTTCTAATTATCAGAAACCCCCAAAATAGGAAAACATCGTCTATCGTGGCCGGAATTGGCTGGTCGGAGAGGCTGCTTCACGGCGACCCTTTGTTTGCATTTTTTCGAGCGTGACCGTCACACCTCAGCCAAGATACCTCACTCCCTCCAAAATGGTGGTTCTCTCCCTCAACCTTAGCACACACACACACACACACACACACACACACCAGTGGTCAGCATACTCAGCTCACAACCGAAAAGGCCCGGGTTCGAGTCAGGTGTAGCGAAACGAATGAGTGTAGACCCTGTTCACTCAGCAGCAAGTAGGTGCGGGATGTAACTTAAGGGGCTGTGGCCTCGTCGTCCCGGTGTGTGGTATGGTCTCACTAGTAGATCGGTGAGTGTGATTGTGTGTGAGCTCTTTCCGTAGGGGAAAGGTTGGGTGGGTGACTAGCAAGCGACACACACACACACACACACGGGCCGGCGCACCTCTCTCTCTCTCTCTCTCTCTCCTATCAAGTATTTCTGTATTTCCCGTTGAAAATATTATCACAATCAGTTTTCGAGTTTGAAACTAATAACTGAGCCTGGAATTTTTCTAGTGTATCAATATATATATATATATATATATATATATATATATATATATATATATATATATATATATATATATATATATATATATATATATATGTATATAGTTTTTTTTTCACGTGCTGGTACGCACTGCATACCTTCTCGAGGCTGAAGTAAACTAACTCACCTTCGAGTCTCACGGTTAGCAAGCAGCGTCAAAGGGATGAGGCGACGCCCATCACCAACGGCCCAAGACGATCATAACGCGAGGGAACGGAATCGTATTATATATATACAGTATATATATATATATATATATATATATATATATATATATATATATATAGATAGATATATATATATATATATATATACATGTATATATATAATATTGCCATTGAGTGGCGATATTATACCCCTGGCGACAAATAGGAACCAATATTGGGAAACTGGAAAATGAAGTATTTACATATATGTTAGTTACAGAATATCGCAAGAATTTACTACTTTGACTGTGAGCGTTACAGCACGATACACTCTGCCTGTCAAGGGGACCGCAAGGTCGACCGTGACGAGTGTAGACATTTAGATAGGCAGAACCAGAGGCAAGGGTCAAGACCTGCCCAGACAAGACCGCGGCAGTGGAAAAACAACAAAAAGAGCAACGGGCTTTTGAAAATATTATAGTGAATTGAATATTACTTGTAACTTCATTCTACATGATGTCATCTGTTGTGCTAAAAGTGTGTGTGTGTGTAATTCACTGTCTTGGTCGCCTGCTGGTCACCCAGCCAGCCTTTTCCTTACAGAGCGAGCTCTACTTGTGTTTTAGAATTTCAATATTGGAAGTAGGAGGTAGGAAGATAGTGTAAGGGAGAATAATGAGGATGGTTGTGGGGAAATTGATGTATACAAAAAGGAAATGATGATGTAACCAGGCTGCTCTGTCGCCTCATTTGATAACACCTCGAGGCTTTCTTCATAGAAATACCTCTTGCTTCACACAGGTACACTAGAGAGCTTCTTAATTCAGGTTGTGAGTATTTGTGCATTAGCTATGTCTATTGACTTAGCGAGCAACATGGGAAGTGTTGCCTGTGAGTGGTCCCTACTGGCAAGGACCGTCAACTGGAAGAAGAGCAAAACAGTAGTGCCCGTGCACCCGGCATGCAAGTAAATACAGCCTTGGTCTCGATGAGCTGCTATTATACTCTTTTTCCTGCTGTACATATTTCAAGTCGAAAATCTTGAAAGACAGAGTAACACTGATGAAAGTGCTTATGCAGAGGGAAGTATCAATGCGCAGGCACAGATGATACTGAAGTTGCTTCTAGGTTGTTTACACTTGTCATCCTAGCATATATATATATATATATATATATATATATATATATATATATATATATATATATATATATATATATATATAATATATATATATATATATATATATATATATATTAATGCAACCTGTCGTCTTCGAGTCTGTTCACAGCTTCCCAAGTGTTGAGCACAATGGTCTTCCTCTGACCTCTTCCCTTGACCTCGTCCCTTTGAATGCCGTCCCAGTTTCACCTGCTCTTCCACGTCATTAGTAAATTCAGGGATGGCGCAGCTCCTCGTCGTACACCACCTTGTGGGTGGGGCGAAAGGATCATGGAAAACCACTGAATACTGTACTACGTTGCCTCCTCCCCTTTCATGGCTGAGTGGGCAGTTTTTGTCACGCCCTGGTAGACTGTTATCCCATTCGCAAAGACCAGATAAAAAAAAAACAGAATACTACGATTCGCCAGTGTTTGCATAGAGAATATTAATGAAAGGAAGTGAAGGAAACTGGAAGTCAAGCATAATTCGTGGTAAACACTATTTGGACCAGTGTAGAGAAAGCGGTGGCCACCGAGCGGCGCCACTGGGTAAATACGGGGTGGCGGCCGCGAGCTCAACTGGAAGATGCCGGCACATTATGACAGAAAGAGTGGGAGGTAGGGTGGGTAAGCTGTTGTGAAGCTGACAGTATGACAGTATTGTTGATGTAACCAGTACATACGAAGGAGAACCAATTAGATAAATAGGATTTTAGTAACACTCGTATCCCTGGTATATATGAAACGCGTACTTAAACCAGAACAATACATTGTAATCAGACGCAGACGCAGTGTAAATACTTGTGCCACTGACAGTTGGGATGTCTATTACAAGATGAGTCGTCCATTGATCCATCATTAGAAAAGAAAAAAAAATAAAAACTTTTACTGGTGAAATCGAACAGCTAAAAAGCAGCGACGAGTTGTACAATCTGTACTTTGTCCATGTTGTGTGTGTGTGTGTGTGTGTGTGTGTGTGTGTGTGTGTGTGTGTGTGTGTGTGTGCGCGCGCGCGCGCGCCATAGATCTGTCTTAAATATCTTGAATATCCCAAAGATCTGTTTGCAGAGGGAAGAAGTTTTCATTATTTGTCCACTCCAGTGAGCACGTTGTTTCTACAGACAGTAATGAATCAGTCACATGAAGGGACTTTACTTTCCCCGGAACTACTACAGTAAGACGCCAGCAGCGCGCACGTATCCACAGGAGCAAACACAGACAAACTCTTCTAGTGAATGTGTCACGGAATGGTCTAAGATCGATTCAGGTATAGTTACGGAACTGGAAAAGCACCCTTACTAACCCTGTAAGGTTGTAGTGGGAGAGGAAAGTTTCATACGAGTTAAGTAAATTGCTACTGAGAAAGTGGCAGAGGAAAGGCTGAGTTGGAAGATGGATGATGGCAGGAGTGAAGGTTTGCTGTCCGTCCCGCCACCTTGGCGTGAGCGGCGTGTGACCAAGACGGCTGAGTGGAAGGATTGGCTTGGCAGACATTGCAGAGAATCCTCAGAGCTTCGCGGGGATATCGTAAAGAGGCAGAAGGTGACTAAAAACACCGAGTCACTACACAGGTGTGAGTGATCGACTCTCTCTCCAAACTAGGCATGATCTTTGCAGATGGAAACGCACATTTCACACACCTCAACAGAAACAAGCAAAGCCCAGTAGGGAGCAGCAGCCCAGCGCTCCTCTACTCGTAGTCGGATGGTGACGGCCAGGTTTGGCGAGGCTAAATATTTACTCAAACATTTTCTACAATCTTGTTGTCTCATTCTGGACTAATCTTTGTAGCTCACAACATTTTTTAAAATCTTACTTTTCACAACGTAATAGCCTATAGTCAGTGATAGCTGCACAAAAATATTGAATAAAGATAAACAAATGAGTATAAAAGTTATAGGGGACAGGAACACATAACTTAAAGGAAGCTAGAAAAGGAAAGATTACCACACAGTAAGATGTGTGTGTGTGTGTGCGTGCGTGTGTGTGTGTATGTGTGTGTGTGTATATATATATATATATATATATAATAATATATATATATATAGATATATCTATATATATATATATATATATATATATATATATATATATATCTTGTGTGTGTGTGTGTGTGTGTGTGTGTGTGTGTGTGTTTATCCAGGGTTTTTGATGGAATAGGAGTGATGGTAATAAAATCAGGTGTCCTAAGCCACGGATGACTTAAGGTCAACACTTCCTTACGAGACCCATCCCATGCCGCGTGCCTCACCTGACTTGCCGACTCCTTTGTCCCCAACGACGACGATGTTGGTAACACTGTCTGCAGGGAGGATAAACCTGCTGTTCTCCTCGATGTTGCTGTTGATGTTGCTACTATTGTTGATAGTGGTAGTTGTGGCAGAGGTGTTTTTACGAGTGATTTTGTCATTAGTGTTCTTACCAGACTTCTTGATGCTGTTTCGTATTTTAAAACTATTGCTGAATACATTTCCTCGATGAAAAAACTTCCTGAAACTTTTATTGCTACTGTTGCTGCTGGTTTGACTTTCATAACTGCTGTTACTACTCAGACTATTAGTCTTGAGTTTGACACCCTTAGTCACATTGTTGCTTATGTCTGCTTTACCATTGACGCTGAACTTCAAGCAGGCAGTGGTGGTGGTGGTGGTGGTGGTGGTGGTGAGGGCTACGCCGGCGGCACTATTGGTGCCGGTTCCGATGCGGCGTTTTCTTGAATCATTTCTTGGTTTAAAAGTAAACAGCTTTTTAGGTGGTCTGCTATTGGTTTGAACGCTTGTGCTATCACTGTTATGGGCGCTGCTAGAGGAAAAGTTATTCCCTGTGCTGGCTGTGCTGCCACTGCTAATTGTACTATCAAAACTGATGCTGTCGCTGTTATTTGTATTTGAAGACTCGCTGGAACTTGTGCTTGAAGATCTGCCGCGAGAAGTTCTGTCGTCACCATCAACCGTTGCATGTGACTTGTAACACTGGAGGCAAGTGCTCACCCTTGTATTGGCGGGGTGGGGGAGGCAGTGTCGGTCCCTCGGGTCCTCCTCCTGACCAGTCTCGTCAGCCACGGTCTGGAGGCACGCCCTGTACTGGTCCCGCTCGCGACCTCCCCCCGCCCTCTCCAACCTCTCACCTCTCGGTTGGAACTTCACAGTCGTCGTCACCAATTCAGTGTCTGTAGTCAGTGGCAGTGAAGCAAGAAAACCTATCTTGAACTTCATTTTCATTTGCTGGCATGAGCGAAATATGACTGTCTTTATGTTAACCACATCATTCCATAGAGAAGACTTAAGACCTCTACAAAACAAGTATCACATGTTTTCTCTCACGGGTTCATAATTTCCATTTTATGTTTCTCTCACCAACATTTTTTTTTATTCTTCCTGATGTCTAACCTCGTCATCAGCGTTCTGCGCTCTTCTTCACACAGAATACGTTTGTGAGTCCTGTAGATTTAACTAAGCGATGGATAATGGAATATATTGTTTATCAGATGAGCGACAGGGCGCTGCCAGTCTGCACACCCTCTCACACACTTCACCACAGAGCAACTGAAGTGTGATGGGACTGAGAGGGGCGCGAGACCGACCTGCTCCCGCAACCCTCATGACCTCTAGCAGGTTGTAATGCTTTCTTTTTGTGTTCTCTTGGAAAAAGATAGATATAAAACTGATGATACCGAATACTTACTGTTTGAGTACTTTGTTACTCTTATGGAAAACTAAAGAAGAGAATATGAAGCTATGTGTTAGGTGAATTGTACGTGCAATGTTGACCATTCCGCCCACTACCTTTGCAGTTGCCAAATGTTGGAGGATAAAGGAAATTCTCGCTGCCGCCTTTATTTTCCCTCTGCTTGCTGGATCCCCCCCGCAGCTACCACCATCAGAGAGAGAGAGAGAGAGAGAGAGAGAGAGAGAGAGAGAGAGAGAGGAGTAGCATGCGTATATTTTCTGAAGCATTCCTCCACATCTCTAATGAGAAATAACACTTTATCACCTCCCTCTTCTGATTCCTTCCCCACTGCCTTGCATCTTCAAGATGTTTCCAAAATCTTAAGAATGTGTGTGTGTGTGTGTGTGTGTGTGTGTGTGTGTGTGTGTGTGTGTGTGTGTGTGTGTTTGTATATATATATATATATACAGACACACACACACACACACACACACACACACACACACACACACACACACACACACACACAAACACCATTTGCCTGCTTCTGTTTTTCCTCCTTCCTATGACTTAAACTCTTTCAAGAGGGAGTGTTCAAGACTCATGTTTTCTATTACTTATTTATTTATTTCTGTTTGGCATCTCAATGTGAAATTTTTTGCTGTCCGTGAAGCTGTATATTCGATGCACCGGTGACAACTGACCTTGAAAGTACTTACCTGCTCGGAACTTCAAAGGTGCTTACGATGAACGCTATGATGTATACCCAAACCAAATTTGCGGCATCAGTAGCACATCTTAATTAATTTCGCTCCTAAATCCTGTAGCCCCACAAAGAGGTTACAGGATATATTCATACTGCACTGTATACATACATAAAAAAAGGCATTACAAGAAACTAGCAAGATAAAAGAAGGGGTTGTGCATGAAATGTTTTCCTAATCAGAATAATAGATCAGTGGAAGGCTTTATTACAAGGTGTTATTTGGTTAGGTGGAGCAATTTACTTGTAACAGTTAGTGTGATATAACAGTAACCAAGGGGAGAGAGAGGCTACAGAGAACACCCAGACTACATGATATAGTCGCTTACTGGAGCAAGATGACACTATTAGAGAAACAGTAGAAGTTTAACATAATATTTCTGTTATAAAGATGAAAAGTGTGACAATTTGGTTATAAGAAATTGCAATACTCTTTTGAATACGATTAGATGTACTGTATTTGAAGCCATTTTTGTAATGAGAAGAAAAATCTGAGCACGATAACATGACGAGATAACAGAATCCCTCTTGGCAGCGTAAAAAGAAAAATAGAATAAAAAAGAACACAAAAGCTCGATATAGCCCACTCTATCTGTGTCAGGGGTGTACATAGATGACATACGTACGAGGCTGCCATGATTACAGTCAGGGGAATAGGTCTGCTTAAGGAATATAAATGAATGTCATATGAAGCATGATTATTTAGTGAAAAAGAACATGATGAATTTATTAGATTTTAAAGAATACAAACATTTCAACGTAAACACACACACACACACACACACACACACACACACACACACACACACACACACACACACACACACACACACGTACCGTTAGAAAACAAACTTATTCATTGCAGTTTGCAGGACCTTACTGCCTTAATATGACCCACAAAACGACTGCGATGATAATGATGACAAAAAGGGTAATAACAATTTTTCCTCCAATACTGGTGCCGCCGCTGCTATGGCTGCTTCTGGCAATCTTTCGCGGAGCCCTGTACCTCACCACACCGTCGGAGTCCACGTATTCCTCCACGGTCCCGCCAGCGTCACAGGATCCTTCGTTATCACAACTTCCACCGGTGTCTCCGCCAAAATCGCAACTTCCACCGTAGTCTCCTCCTCCTCCTCCGGAGTCGCAACCACCACAGTCATCGCTCATTTCTATCTGTAGAATAGTTACTTCAACTATAATAATTCGTAGAAGTTAAAGTCTGACCAACAAAGTACATGTACTTGTATGCTTTAGCTCACCTGACTTAGGCAGTGATGTATTAAGTTTTTTTGACAGTGCATAACATGGTCAAGACTTTTTTTTTTTTTTTTTTTTTGACATTTCTTAAAAATGAATTTTTTCCTCTTCGGACAAGCTGTTGTCATTAAAGAAGGGAAAGAGAAGTGAAGGAGAAAAGTAGAAGAGAGAAAAGATGAAAAGAAGAGGGAGTAATCGATGAATAGCAATGAAGCAGAGAAGAAGTGGAGGGTGAGGTGATTATGTTTTTACTATCGGATGCTGAACAATATTTCAACTACAATAAAACGTGGAAACAAATTGAGGGTAGTGGTTTGTTTCTCCAGGCAAAAGGGAGTCGTCTCCTTACTTGGACATTTGCTCGAACCCTCGTCCTCATAACTCGTTATAGTTCACTTCTCATGCACTGATACAACGTTAGGGTTCCTCTCTACTCTTAAGCGCTAACACTATGTCAAAATTTATTCTTAATAATATCTGAACTGCACAAGCTGCTATGCACACGAAACTGGGCGAGATTCACAAGCTGACTGATCTCCTGTCCTCACAGACTTGAGGCGGCGCAAGCTCCTGGCTTGTCCTACGCCACAGCATGGATCTCTATACAAGTATGTAGTGATTTTCATATATATATATATATATATATATATATATATATATATATATATATATATATATATATATATATATATATATATATATTGCTTTGGTTGTTTCATTATTTTATTTCTTATTAATGTGGGGAAAAATAATTTTTCTTAAAGAAAAAGAAGAATTTTTCTTAAAGAAAATTATGAACAAATAATCAAATTCCACAATAAAAGTTATCAACTGACGTATTTCACCCAATGCTAAATTAAGACTTTGCTGTTGTGCCTCACGGGTCCTCTCATACCACATATCTGCATGATGTGTCTACTCACCCAGCAACAGTGGGTAACCGCAGTTATTCCGAATGCTTTTGTGGTCTGTTGAAATCAGTACCTCAGATTTGTGCCTTTACTGAATACGGCAATACACAGCGAGTAACGCCTCGGGTTTCTCTACTCGACGTGTAGTCCTTGTCTCTTGGAGCTGTACGGATGCGTTGTGTTGTACGGATGCGTTGTGTTGTAGGGAATAGGAGAAATGCAGCAACAGCCTATCTCAAGGTCAAACGAAAGATGCCAGAAAGCTCTGACATGTTAAATTATATTTCCCTTTAACTATTTTTTTTTTTTTTTTTACCCTCTCCTCTTTCTACGTTTTGGGAAAAAAAGCTAGCAGTTCAGCATTGTGATGTACCTTATCGTATTTGAAAGCTGATTTCTATTTCTATTTCAGATGAAATGTTCTCCATCAGTGCTGGGAATAAAGATATATTTTTCTTGTGACAATTATGCATATACGTATTTGATGATATTGACCTTGATTTGTCTCATCGTATCTACTTCTTGGATTGAAGAGTCTATACGAATGATATTTCTATTATAAACGTGATAACGATAAACCTATAATGCGTAGTAGTAGCCCGATTACTTTTGCAGTTTCCCATTTCAAGTTTGGAAAGAAAACAAAAATCTAGAGAGAACTGGTGGTAGAAGTTTTTAAGCTTGACCTGAAACATTTTATATAATATTTTTGTCGTCATATTCGCAAAGTTACTGAGCCTATTGTCTCGTACACTAAAATAATGTTTGGTTCTGCCAGTGGATTTTGAGGCAATTCAATGAAAAAAAAAGGGATTATATCTTGTTCATTTTATTTTCATAGTGAGACAAGACAGCTAGACATTATACTACATCACCAAACATAACATAATATCATGTAATCTTATCATACAGTAAGAAGTTGTTTTGGTCCCCAAATATATGTTAATGTATTATACACGCACGTATGGATCGTACATAACACTTGGAAACATTCTAATATGACAGGAGAGTAAGCAGAAAACTGAGTATTGACGCGTGTGAATTACAGAAAAGCATAAACACACACACACACACACACACACACACACACACACACACACAGAGAGAGAGAGAGAGAGAGAGAGAGAGAGAGAGAGAGAGAGAGAGAGAGAGAGAGAGAGATTAAACCTGTGATATAGAGAAAATTAAATCGTTCAACGAATTACTAACGTCACAGAAAGAGATGTATTGATTTTTTCTTTGAACACTTTGAGTTGATCTAAAAAAGTCACCTCAAGGCTATCCTGCTGTGTTAGTATCTTTGTAAGGTGTTATAGCTAGTGTGTGTCTTCCAACGGTGTCCTGTTGTGCATAAGTCCTGCCAGATCGTCCTGGTTTGAATATATGGGACTATAGGGGTTCTATACAAAGTTAATAGCTAGGGGGAGGGGGAGAAAAAAACTAGCGGAGACGATTGAAAAGGCTTAATAGAAGGTTTTTTTTAGCAAGAGATGAGATGTGAACTTTTTCAGTTTTGGTTATAAGGGAAAAACAGACTTAAGATATTAGTGTAGAAGGGGAAAGTTGAGTGTCATTGAAGAGAAGATATTGATATGGACACATCTGTTCATCTGGAACATTCTTTGATATTGTAACGTAGAAATTATGCAAAATTGTAAGCATGTCAGGTGAATAGAAAAGCGTGTAGACCAAGGGTTTTATTTCATTTTTAGGTTGTTACCCTATTTAATATGCCACAATAGATATTTCAAGTCCTTTTCATAAAATGAAACAGTAAACGCAACACAGTACATAAGTAGTCCTACTTATCTCTACTTCGGCTGATGCGTAAAAAGAAAAGCAGTGTGAAATAGAGGAGTGTTCACCAACTTTTCAAGTTCTTGCACCATTCCGGGAGTTTTTGAAAAATTCATGTGTGCTCACACTAAGGACGATTGATAATGAAAATAAAAAGTTTTCTCAATATTTAATATATATGAATTAAAGTACTGGGTCTCTATTTTAAACGTACTAGACTGATATTCAATCCAAAATAATTGATATGTAGGTGGTAGATGTGTAATGAAACCAAATGTCACATCTCAAAACTATGAGGCAAGAGTTGTCTTATATTTGTGATACTTTTACCTTAACTTTAAATGACTTATTTTACACTACAATTTCCTTTCTATTTTTTTTTCTATAACTACTGTAAATTCTGACGTATATACATTATACAGTAGTCATGGCATGCACATGATATAAAACATTTTCTACCCAATACTTTTATGCACACCGGGCATGTAGCCCTTTATGTACTCATTATTCCCGAGTACTCTTTGAAAATATTCATATACCCTTAATAGAGTGCATCATGTACCCAGGTTAACTATCATTGGCATA
>JAHFWG010000090.1:242826-254711 GCA_020233015.1 Callinectes sapidus | reverse complement strand
GAGAGAGAGAGAGAGAGAGAGAGAGAGAGAGAGAGAGACGATCGGATTAATGGTAAGCATAAAAGTAGAAACTCAAAGAATAGTGAAAGTGTACACGAGGCTGATTTAAAACCCACGCACACACACACACACACACACACACACACACACACGTTGGTAACATTAGACTGTTTTGTTCTTTCAAGTCGCTGGAGGAAAAGTAATATGGGAAGAAAAAAAAGAGATTTAGGGTGTTTGTGGCGTAGGGGAAAAAAGAATAGAAAGTCACGTCGCCTGTGGTAGATGCAGCGTGGTAGAGAAGTTTTGGTCGATGGCGAAACTTTCAAAAGGGGAAATTTGTCTTATTGGAAGAAGACTTACGCTCTTTTCCACCCCAGTCAATGTCTTCCCAGCCAAGAAAGACTAAGGACACAAGTAGAAAGTTGAGCCCTATGGATCACCACCGTCCACCACTTTCTGCTCCTTAACCCTTTCTTTGTATTTCTGTGTATCCTCTCTCTCAAGTTTCCGCGGAGGCAAAGCACCAGCACGACTAGTAGGTGTGTCTCCCCTTCCTCATCGCACCTTGGAATGTTCATGACTTTGAAAATGACAATGATGATGATGGTGATGATGTTTATGATGATGATAATGATAATGATGAGGAGTAGTAGTAGGAGGAGGATCACATTAAAAGTGATGGTGGCGACGACAATAATAATAATGGTGA
Source organism: Callinectes sapidus (assembly GCA_020233015.1). Taxonomy (NCBI): domain Eukaryota; kingdom Metazoa; phylum Arthropoda; class Malacostraca; order Decapoda; family Portunidae; genus Callinectes; species Callinectes sapidus. The sequence continues at coordinate 254,002 of JAHFWG010000090.1, read as the reverse complement.
TGATGATAATGATGATGATGATGATAATGATAATGATAATGATAATGATAATAATGATAATAAAAGTAATAATAATAATAGTAATAATAATGATGATGATGATGATGATGATGATGATGATGATAATAATAATAATAATAATAATAATAATAATAATAATAATAATAATAATAATAATAATAACAGCAACAAAATGACAACAACGTCATCAACAACAACAACAACAATGATACCACGAATGTCAGAGTAGCTGAGTAATGTTTTGGTAATGCTCTTTGTGTGTTCTATCTATGAACTGAAATGGTGACAAAAACAAATTTGCACACGAGAAGTTTATCAACACTCATTACGATAAACATATATTCATAACACTTTTCGCATGGCGGATCCCTTTAATACTGTTATCCTATATGGCATCAGTAAACGGAAATGTAAGGGAAAAAGCGAACAAACAAATGTATGAATGAATGAAATATAATGCCCTTATCTCGTGTTCTCCCCTGTCCCTATGATGTCCATCTACAAAGCTAATCTTAAATCTCTCATAGTAAATAATCGACCACATTTTCTCGCTGCGACTCGAGACGAAAGCATTTGTTCAATTTTCCTCATATACTGCTTTCTGACTAATACACTTTATTCATTTTCCGTCTTGTCTTTTCTTTACTGATTTGATTTCTTCTCGTGGATTCACGGCTACAGTATTTGTTGGTTGAGTTAATTTCCTTCCCAATCTACCGTGCCATCGCTTTCTTTTCTACCTCTTCTCACCTGGTGACTATACAGGCATCGTCAACTCGAGTTGATCCTTTGATCCTTTCTGCCTTGATGGTCCACTTTTCTCTTTCCCTATAAAAGTGCCTCCTCTCTTCCCCCTCTCTGAGTCTCTGCCCCACGTTATCTCCCTGCAAGTTGCCTTCTCCACTCCACGTCTTTCCTTATGTCTTCCTCCTATACCTTTCGCTCTGTTTACGTCTAACTTTTGGCAGCTGCATGAAGTGCCAAGTCTCTTTCGTCTCCAGTGCCTCAACTTTCAATGCAAAGTGCCCACCATAATAACTTTCTTCACATTTATTTTATATATATCAACTATTTTAAGTTTAATCTGTTTTATGTTTAATGTTTTAGCATGAAGATAATAGCATCGAAAGTAGGTAGTTAGTAGGCCATGCAATGCGGTATTCAAAGATGCGAGGAAGAACTAAGTAGTATCTTTACATACTCATTTATAATATTATCTTCAAATAATTACGTGAAGGTTACCAGCTTGCAGTGTTCGGAAATTCGGCTGCGTCCAACAGATCTGCTCGAAAATCTCTCTCTCTCTCTCTCTCTCTCTCTCTCTCTCTCTCTCTCTCTCTCTCTCTCTCTCTCTCTCTCTCTCAACAGTTCGTTCACTTTCTTCCAGACATCATTATCTGTGCTTGATCGGTTTCCAGTTTAGGATATTTGAACATGTTTCCTTGCGCATTATTTATATACTTTACTTTTTGTTAACCGTAGCGCTGGCCATAGTAATAGTAACATAGTTTCATTGAAGAAGGAGCTATAAAGTCCGTAAGATCCACTAGCACTGATCCTACAGGCAACGTGAACAAATTGGTGGGTGCCGCTCCAGCCACCAGTTTTCCAAGTAACCTTATTTACACGGCAAACTTTGACTATACGTACTGTCTCGGCATGATACCTTTCTACTTTGAACATGCCTTATGATTTTCATTGGTGGGAAATTCTGTCATGTCCGTATACATTTTTTTCTTTTCCTTTTTTTCTTTCTTTTTATTTGACGGAGCGAAGCGGAGTCTAACCAAAATAAAAACTTACCAAATGATTACACTTGCTACGTCCACTGGCAAGTCGAGCCCCGAGGGATGAGCCAAGGTTCCTGCGGTGCTGATATTGCCAGGCTTTGGAGTCCAGGCCCTTTCTACGACATTGTGATGATTTATAGGAGTGATGCAGGATGATGTAGGTACACACTGAAGACTTGGAGGCGAGCTTTACATACAAGCATTAATTTCCTTCTCGTGAGAATGAGGAATGAAAAATGTGAAGCATCATACAGATCGTGTGGCCGAGGCTCGCCCAGTCCAGTCACGTCTTAAGATTGGATGAGAACCATTTGAATACCTTTCGTTATTTTCCTCCAAGAAAAAATATATATTGCTAGAAAGTGTAATAAATTGTTCTACTAAGTTTAAATGGAATTATTAACAAAGATTTGAAAGAGAAGTTAGTCAGAGTCAGATAAAAGAGAGGTTGGGTTGTATGGATCTTTGTACGCCTGGCAGTCTCGTAGCTCTGACGGAGAGGTGGTGGTAGTAGTAGTCGTGCAGGAACAGATACGCTGATTCTCTCTAACAATAATTCAACTCGTCTCTATATTAATATCCAGTGTCTAATATGCCCCAATTAAGTGTTGTTTGTTGAATTGTGATATGACAGTTCTCCTGTGTGACCTAGAAGTAGTGGTGATGTGACTTGCAGTACGGTGATGCTGATGGGGTGAGGTGATGCTGCGGTGTTTGTGTCCGTGATCTTGGCAGTCATGAGGCACCGAAGGAACAGAACTGTGTTGCAAAGTCTGGAATGTTTGCGACCTTTCATAATCAAATCTTCTGCAATGGGGGGAGAAAATAATGTGAGAAGTGGAGCGTCCCATTGACTGTGGACAGGTGCAGGTAAGAGGGGTTGGGCAGCAGAGCAGGCGGGCGGGTGTTTTGGCTGTAATTCCAGGTGTTCTTAGGTGGCGGGCCTCCCTTGGCTTGCCTCATCATCGTATTCTTCGGCATTTCAGTGTTGTTGTTTTTCTCAGCAGCACTGGTTATTTATTTTTTGTGTATATAGCTTCCGAAGTCTAAAGCATTTTACAGGAACTTAAAAACAATCTGTAGGAGGTATATCACATCACTACTTGTAGGGACGCAAGCGCGTACACACACACACACACACACACACACACACACACACACACACACACACACACACACACACACTACTAATATAGTTAGGGACAGTCAGTCACTTGTGATTCGCAGGTCAGTATCTACAGCAGTTTTCGTGGCAGTGTGTGTCAGGCTTCGGCGATGGTGCTTGACCAAAATAGCGCACGTTCATGCTATTAACCCTTTCACTACTATGACGCATTTTCTTATTAATTCTGTTTATTATTTGTCTATTTTGTACTGCCATAGAAACTTATGTTAGGATTAAGATAGTACAGACTGGCCATTAATTTTCTAACCTCCATAGACCCTTCCTAATGTCAATAAAATCGTCTAATCATACCTAAAACTCATGATAAAAACGTATCCTAATAGTGACGAGATTAAGTTGTTGAATATATTACATATAGACTGTTTGTCAGTAGAGTCTATCAACAGAGACTGTCCGTAAGAGAGGTTTAACAACTTCAGTACTGGGACATATTTTTACGAGTTTGGAGTATGATTAGACGATTTTATTAATATTAGGAAGATTCTATAGAAGCCAGAAGATTAATAGCCAGAGTATGTATTATTTTAGTCCCCACTTGAGTTTCTGAAGGTGCATAAAATCGACAAATAATAAGCAGAACAAATATTGAAATGCGTCCTAGTTCTGAAGGGGTTAAGTACAGTACGTGCATAAGTATTTTTAATTTTTCGTTGATTTTGCCCGTTTCATATAAGCCCCTCTAATATATTGGCATTTCCAGTGGTTTTGATAAGTTCTTTTTATTATTATTAACATTTCAACCTGCTATCTTAATGCATTTTCTAAAGATTTTTCTGCAGCGCCAAATGACCGTGATGGTGTGGGGCCTTAACTTTGAATTAAACTAATGTATCAATTGTTACACATGACGTGGCTTTGCAGCCAAAAATAACTCAACAGAGAACGACTTGCTACAGACACGGCTCACTGTCCCTTCTCCCTCAAGGAAGTTATAGAATATGTGGAAGGCACGGAAATGAAAACAGATAGAAATTGCCCGACACCGGAAGTAACGGCCGGGCGTTGACCATCGACGTGACTCACCGGTGTAAGAATGTGTGGCTCTTATTCAGGGGAAAAAATAAATGAATTATATATATATATATATATATATATATATATATATATATATATATATATATATATATATATATATATATATATATATATATATATATATATATATATGATAGGTAATTTTAACGGTGATGATAAATTAGATGTCAACTTTTTAGCATTTAGCATTTAGTGACATTAGGGAGGTTTTATGGAGGTCAGAAGATTTATGGTTAGAATCTGTACTATTTTGATCTCCACATGAGTTTCTGAAGCTGCATAGAATCGGTACATAATAAGCAGAATAAAATGAAAACGCGTCCCAGTACTGAAGGGGTTATTAAGGTCAATTACTGTAGTAAATATGTACAGTCACAAACAAGATTAAAAACTGCATAAATGCACGATGAGTAAAAGGTAACTTTAATCAAGAGAGGCGATAAAGACCTTATGATGACACTCCCTTCTTTTTTCAGGTTGGAGTGAGTCTCCAGGGCGAACCACGATGGGCAAGGATAAAAGATAATAAAAAACGGTATGCCCATCGGGCCTGCGGGGAGCACAGACGGTGGGGCTGCGTGCGATGAGGAGACCAACCCGCCAGCGGTGCCCTCCAGGCCGCCCCCACCTCCACCCCCGCGACTTAACACCTGCATCCATGGCAGACCACTCAACGCCGCCGCCACCAGTGATCAGGACGGAGGAGGTAAGAAGACCATTATCATCGTTGACTCCCGTGACCTGTATCGCGCTGGCTGGATACTAAATGTCTAATCAAACATTTCACCCGAAGAACTGCCGCACGGATAAATTACGTACATTCCCTCATGACGTCCGTCAGTACTGCGTATAGTCGATGTGTCATTAAGTGGAGAACCGGCAAATGTAAAACATCAATGGGTAGTGATACCAATGAACAATATAATTGCACGTATCATTGAGTCTCGATATCAGTGATTTATCCAAAAGCGTTAAATTACCATTACAATTGGAGAGAGAGAGAGAGAGAGAGAGAGAGAGAGAGAGAGAGAGAGAGAGAGAGAGAGAGAGAGAGATTGTTATAGAAGAGTCATCGTTCCCTCTTATGGACGGCTGTTTTCTGTTAGGTGTTGGTGAACGGTTCCCTGATTTCCCCTGATACCACTCTCCCTCTAACAGGCAATCTTTGTGCAGCTGCCTCTAGGTGGCGAATACTTCGTCTCCCTGACAAGCAATGCCGCTCTTGACTGGGGTGTGAGATGAAGGTTGTTGGCCGTTCACTTAGAGGCTTAGCCGTTGAGAAGGAACTGAGAACTCATTATTCCAAAACTAGAAACTAAAGGATAGAACATTTAAAAAGGCAAACCTCGTGTGCCGTCTTGTCTGAGTAATTCAATAAGTGCAAGATGCAATATTGTTCACCACGAAGACGATGGTGATGATGATGATGATGATGATGATGTGTGTGTGTGTGTGTGTGTGTGTGTGTGTGTGTGTGTGTGTGTTTGCGCGCGCGCACGCGCGTTCGTGCGTGATTCACTCACGATCAGGAGGATCGTGTGCTGCACTAGCAATCACCATGTGCACACTTATAAAAAATGAAAGGATAAAACAGAGGAATTTACACAGTACACTTCATCAACTTCATGTTGAAGGGAGACAGTAACAGCTTATATATGAATGAAAATTTTTAGCAATTAATGTAACGCAAGCCTCAGGCTGAGTTCTCAACCAGCCAATTGACAAGAAAGGGCGGACTGTTGATGCCGCGGGTAGCATGTAGCTGGTTTACATGGACACCTTGTGGGTGTGTAGGTACTATCGACAGAAACAATCTAGAAAAGAAATAACCTCTTTAATCGTGTATTGTTATCAAATTCTGTCTGCAAATAGTTGTTGATTACAAAATTATATTTCTTGGCCGTGGTTTCCATTGCTCTTTGGGAGACAGGGAGCAGGTGGGACGACCAACCTTAGAAGCTTGTTATTCTCGATTGCTGTGATGTAGTGGTAATAGAGATATTGGAGATATTTATGTTGCATTTGTGGCAGCAAGGGAAAGCTACTTGTGGCTCTGCTACCCCCAGGAAGTAATTACATGTGAATGTTTAGCATACCCTTATGTAACAATGTCAGATTCTGCTGTATATATAACGTGTTTCGGATAGTTCCTCTGACTAGCGTAGTGATCTAATCTAGTAATCGATTAATAAAAGTACGCTTTAGCATAATCTTAAAATATTGTGTTTCTGTTTTGACTTTCTTGGAGTTTGTTTTCTTTTTTGGTACAGTGGTTCCGGGTTTTGAAATATTTTATTAGTACCACCACGGCCCTCTCACCCTAGGCTGCCTCCCGTGTGACGTTCCGCTAAGCCTAACCATAAGGGCTGACAGCCAACTTATTCCTTATGGGCGGTCTGCGTTCCTCCACACACTTCATTCACTCTCAACCTCCCGTACTCACCTCTGTAAGCATCCTCGCCACTCCGTCCAGAAAGAGAGTCAATGAATATTCTTTGACTAGGTACATCATTTTTTTTTCCATGAATAAATCTTTAGTGTGGAAGAACTTCTACTAGATAGATACAATCTGCATGAATGACTGGCTATCTTGCGACCGACTTTGTTAGCTAATGGACGAGTGGGGTAACAGGCTGCAGCGTTGGCTTATCGGTTGTTTGGCTGCTGGCAGATAAGTAGTTTCGTGTATTGGACGTTGCATAGGCTGGATCTTCTTTAAGATCTCGTTTAACCCTCCAGTGATTTTCAAAGATGCTGAGAGTGTGAGGTCAGCGTGACCAGCTTGGTGTAGTGGTGCATACACGGCAGGATCTCTCCAACGCACCATTCTGCTTTACTAGCCCCCTCCCCCCACCCATCGACTGATGATGTGATGCTGGCCAGTGCTAGGAAGGAACTCGGTTTCTCCATGTCCAGCACGTAGCCAAGACTATTTACACTGTCACCCTGGAAAGGGATTTGGTGTATTATGAGAGAAGGGAATCATATGCAATATGTGCTGGTATACTGAAGGTGCAAAGGTTTGTAACAATGATATATTGATATGTGATATCAAGCGTCACGATAGATCCACTTTGAGAATGTTCTGAATAGGCTGGTGAGGAGGTCATCTTCCCCCTTGGAAGCAGCAGTTTGGACGAGAACCCTCCTACAGCTTTAGGTTCCACCGTCGAGCAGGTTATACGTGTGCCAAGAAGGCGAGGTTAGACCAAAATCCTATATTTTAAATTCATAAATTTCGGTTTATTAAGACGATCTCATAAGTTAACAAATCAGAATAGAAATAAATCCATAAAATAAACTTTGTTCAGATTCATTATAATTCTACAGTAATTTCCTTCCCTACCCATATGCTCAGACTGCTCCTTAACATTATACCACCTTCAGAAAACTTTTAACAGGTGTTTGCAATTCATTATTAAAGTTGTGGCGTCTTCGCTCTCTTGCCACGGCACGGAAATATTCAGAAATTTTCAGCTTAATGGCCTTAATGGGAACATAAACTGTGCACTTCAGCAAAATGTGTTAGTGCGCTTTCCTTCTCCGCGTGTGTGGAGTGAAGCGAAGCGCCGACTTTCGACACCCGCAGAGGTTTCTTTATTGTACATTTATTTAGGTGCAATTTCAGCGTTGTATGAGAGAGAGAGAGAAAGAGAGAGAGAGAGAGAGAGAGAGAGAGAGAGAGAGAGAGAGAGAGAGAGAGAGAGAGAGAGAGAGAGAGAGAGAGAGAGAGAGAGAGAGAGAGAATTTCGTGGAAGCAAAATCGTTGTAGTTCTTAAAGTTACTTGATTCTCTCCTTCATGAAAGCTTCGAACTCATGGACAAAACGGAAAACGGAAACCTTGCTGGATATCATTATTGGAACGTGAACGGAAAGTCTTTGAGAAAAAAGAAAAAGTCGGTATCGGTATCAGTCAAAATTCTGGTATCGGTACGTCTCTAGTTGGAACCTATTAAGCTAAACGTGACAAGTGCTAATCTTTGTGTGTGTGTGTGTGTGTGTGTGCAGAGAGAGAGAGAGAGAGAGAGAGAGAGAGAGAGAGAGAGAGAGAGAGAGAGAGAGAGAGAGAGAGAGAGAGAGGAATGGTATTATTGTTTATCCCAGCTTTGATATACAGGATTATAAGCGATTAAAGGTCAGGTCCAATTAGCTTTGGAAGGTGTCTGTCTCTCCATGCGATGGTACAACACACTCAGCCCGATGGTGGGTCGTGACTGGATGAGGTGACAGCTGACAGACACTTCACTTGTGTTCGCAAGACGACTAATGGAGTCTCAGTAGACCATAGATTTGGTGAATTGGAGCAACACCAATATCTAAATGTTAGTTCTTAAACATCATATATGGCTATTACTCTGAAACACGCACCCACTCTCTCTCTCTCTCTCTCTCTCTCTCTCTCTCTCTCTCTCTCTCTCTCTCTCTCTCTCTCTCTCTCTCTCTCTCTCTCTCTCTCTCTCTCTCTCTCTGTGTGTGTGTGTGTGTGTGTGAGCGAGCTCAGAGCTCATAGACCGATCTTCGGGTAGGGCTGAAACCACATCACACACTACACACCAGGACAGCGAGGCCACAACTCCTCGAGTTACATCCCTTACCTACTTGCTACTAGGTGAACAGGGGCTAGATACACATTAAGAGGCTTGTCCATTTGCCTCGCCGCTCCCGGGACTCGAACCCAGCCCTCTCGGTTGTGAGCCGTGTGTGTGTGTGTGTGTGTGCTGGCTATACCTACCCAAGTACGCATACCTGGTCCAGAGGAATAGTTTTCTTGTGACTGCAAGGTCACATGATAAGGCATGATAAATGAGAAATACTAGTGAGGACGCAACAAAACATGATGAAAAAAAATAATTCAGAAACAAATAGGCACAATATATTGATTTGGCATGAAGTCACTTGCAGACAATTTTGCTATACACGCACTACTTGAAAATTGCCGGGTCTGAATGCTTAATAGTAAACTTGAATAAATTCATATTTGCGTTGTTCCACTGCAGCGCTGTGGCAAATATCATTAAGCTTTGCAATAATCATGTAATAACGCTAGAAACGAGTATTGTCTCCCTGCAGGAACAGACATCCTGGAGGGCAGAGAATGGCAGGGTGGTGATCGTCAGGCCTGCTGCCTTGCCCGTCTAGACTCGATCGTGCGGCAAATTAATTGATCTCTCAACTAAGTCCACCAAAGTCGCTCGCCCATTCTTGGCTTTTTTTTTCGTTCCTATTTTTGTGTGATTTAATTCTCGTCACCGTCTCCAGCCTCTCCAGGTTCCTCCTAGAACAGACGCAAGGACGAGGCAGCTGCCATGATCAGAACTCAAGTGAAAGCTCAACGAACAGATCCTATAATGCACTTGATGCTTGGCCTGTGACGGAGGGGAAGGCTTACAGTTCATAGCTTTTCCCTTTCGATTTTGCTTATCATTTTGTGTTTACTATTAGAACAATGAGGTTGCTAGGAAGAGTTTATAATGAGTAGCAAGGAAATCCAGTGTAAATGAAAGCGTTGTGAGGGAATGAACCCATACCAAGATATATGAATAGATACATTGCAAGAGATGAATTAGTGAATAAATCGATAGTTGAATAAATAAGGAAATAAATTAAATCAAATTGGTTAGTCAATAAAATATATAATGATGATGATGATAATAATAATAATAATGATAATAATAATAATGATAACAATAACAATAATAACATGTAATGATAGTAATGATAAAGAAAATAAAAGTGTTGAAAAATTTATGATTGTTTTGATTTAAGTAATTTGATTTAAATCAAAACAACACTAGAAAAAAATATTATGATGATGATGATGATGATGATGATGGTAATAGTGATAGTAACAATTATAATAATAATTATAATAATAATAATGATAATAATAATGATAATAATAATAATAATAATAATAATAATAATAATAATAATAATAATAATAATAATAGTAATAATATTGATAATAATAATAATAATAATAATAATAATAATAATAATAATAATAATAATGATAATAATAATAATAATAATAATAATAATAATAATAATAATAATAATAATAATGGCAATAGTAATAAGAGAAAAAACCGGAAAATCAGTAAGGAAATATATTGATGAAATAAAAGAAAGCTGAGTAGCAGTGTTACTTAAAGGGTTGAGGAAAGGGATGGGAGGTGTGTGGAGGGCAGGCGAGGCGGAGGCCCTGGTTGAGTGATGACACAACCGAGATCGTCAGCGGGATAAATGCCTCAGGCAAACGTAATCTTTCCCCTGCAGTGTTTATTGTTGCTTCCCTCCGCCTGCCTCCTGCTGCTGACGAGGCCTGTCGTCCTCCCGCTGTGAAGGTGATATACGCGACACTACAGACTTTCATTCTTAGGCAGTGGACGGGGATTGGTGCCCAAATGGAATGTTGTTGCCCTTTATTTTCTTGGGTGGTGATCTCTTCCCAGTGATATTGCTATAACAGCTCTCCAGAATATTATACGTACTCTCCCCCCTTCTTCCCCCTAGAGTACTTGAGCTTAAGTTGAGTAGCGAGGTTCGGTTAGGTTGATGGAAGGCCAAAGGCTGTGTGGCTGCGGTGGTCTCTGTGCTGGACCGGAAACAATTGGGGAGGTTGGGTTCGAAGATCCTATTTTTGTGCTTCGGGAAACGCCAGACCGAGCCCTTAACTCCGCGTGATTGATATTAGTTGCTCAAGTGCTCGGAAAGATTGCCAAAGATCAATACTCCAGTCAAAAGCTGAGAACCTCAAGAGGGAGGTGAAAGGGGAAGAAGAAGAATGAGAGAAACGAAGAGTAAAGAGTGAGTATAGATGAGAATTGTGGGTGGGCTATGTAGGACTGAATTGGTGATTCCGAGAAATGGCTTCAGTAAAGAGAAATTAGTGAAACAGAAAAAAAAAAAAGGTAAAGCTTAGGAGGAACTTGAAATGTATGTGCCTTTCTTCGCGTATCATGTTTTGATATTGACGACATTGATGGCAGGTGTTGTTGGCACTAGTATATATTCTCTCCGAGTAATATTCTGCACATTTAAATCACATTTTAACCCCTTCAGTACTGGGACGCATTTTCAAATTCTGCCAAGGCTCTGGCCATTAATCTTTAGCCTCCATAGACCCTTCCTGATGTCAAT
>JAHFWG010000090.1:197635-222156 GCA_020233015.1 Callinectes sapidus | reverse complement strand
ACTTGAGGAAACACAGGACAGGCCTCATTAGGGTAGTACATTAATTAGGCTGGCGATGGATGGGAGACCTGCCGCCGTGAGTGTAGCAGAGCGCGACACTTCCCCCGCTGCTCTAAATGGATGAGGAAAAGTGCCAAACATTTATGTAAACAGTGGCGCGAGGACGAAAATAAAAGGAAAACATATTTATTCAAAGAGGGAGCGGGAGGAGGAACAGAATCCCGTAAGGGAGGGTTGGAAAAGAAGGAGGGGGAACGAGAAGGGAGAGTATCTGTGGAAGGGAAGGGAGGTGAGTGGGTGAGAGGGTGAGAGATTTATGAAAATCAAATATTGGATTTCCTATCTGATAAATGAGAACGTCGCTTTGTTTCCTTTCATTATTGTAGTTGGTGGTGAAGACTCGAGGAGGAGTGGAGGAAGCGAAGGGACAGGGGAGAGTGTGTGCACTGGGAGGGTGACAATTTGAAAGAACTCACGCGGCAAGGTCGATGATCATTGAGAGAAGAAGGGAGAGTGAAAAGGGTAAAAAAATCCAGAGTAGAACTGCAGGAGGCATTAAAGACATGAGAGAGAGAGAGAGAGAGAGAGAGAGAGAGAGAGACGGGTGGGGGAGGAAGGAGGGAGTAGTCTCTAAGTCAATCATGCAGGTTAATTAAAGATTGGGGTTTCGTGATTCGTTGATACCTTCGTACACATAAAGAAGAGGGAGCGCGAGGTAGACTCTGATTGGTAATCCTGTGGTGGCCGTGCTTCTGATTGGCACACCTGTAATTAGCCAGATTCTTGTGGATGAATTACTGAAGGGATAGAATCTAATAAGGTTGTGTGATTGGTGCATTCATGGATGGCGGAGTTCTAATAGGCATGACGCGGAGACACAACTGAGAGCGTGGATCGATAACGGGTGAGAGTATACGAGAGCAGACATCCGCGAGCTGGGAATAAAAACAAAAAAATTGAAAAGAACCCATGCAAGTAGAAGGTAGAAAGGGAAGAAAGAAATGAAGTAGAAGAAACCGCAGGAAGAAATTACTAAAGGGAAGAAAGTGCTGTAAAAAAAAAGCGTAAAGAAAAATAAGATAGGTACAGAGAGAGAGAGAGAGAGAGAGAGAGAGAGAGAGAGAGAGAGAGAGAGAGAGACGCAATATCAGCTCAGCTCATTCCCCTCACACCGGTTGCCTCAGAGGAAGGGGACCCTTAGGCAGGGATCTCAAGGGAGTGTGCCGATGGTGGAGGGTGAGGAAGGGAAGGGGAGAGGAGGATAGCTATGGAGAGTACGTGTTAGATTGGAGAAGATTGTGTTCAGAGAGAGAGAGAGAGAGAGAGAGAGAGAGAGAGAGAGAGAGAGAGAGAGAGGGGGGGGGGCTTTTTCTCCTTCCAATATTGTCCGGAACTGAATATTTGATTGCCTTAGAATTTAGATCTACGAAAATATACTGTACGTGAGAACACCTTGAAAAGTGTCACATTCACCTGAACTGTCTTGGCACATGAAAGGTATGATATTTGGGAATATGTCTTTTTATTGAACGGTGCCTTAAAGATGGATGGGTTTTATTCACCTGCACTGGGTCTCGCGATCAATGTTTGAATGGAAATAAAGAATATCAGTATGAACGTCTGTGCCCTATCCAAGTGATGTCATCAGACTTTTTGTTTCATTTATCGAATCACTTGAATTGTAGCTGTTTTAGAGTAACCAAGGATAGGTTAGGTTAGATATAGACCTTATGATTTAATTTTACTTGTCCTAGCATAACCTTGCTTAAACCATTTGGCTTCATGTGATAAGGAAGGAAGGAAGGAAGGAAGGAAGGAAGGTAGAAAGAAAATAACATGCAGTGTATGCCGAATTGTATCCTGTAATCGTAGAATAACTTGTTGTACACCTACCTTCTGGTATAGCCCTGTGAGGTTTTTATATATTGACTATTTAATTGATTTTATACATTTTTGCTTCGTCCTTGACATACTTTAGAAAGATTGGCGATTTTGCTGACACGCACGTGTGTGTGTGCGTGAGTGTGTGTGTGTGTGTGTGTGTGTGTGTGTAATAGACACGTTGTCTGTTCATTTATTTCATTTATATTGTTTGACCATTTCTTGAGAGAGAGAGAGAGAGAGAGAGAGAGAGAGCAATTATGACGCGTTATTTTGATAGCTGATGGAGATATGTATTTGAGTGCTGATGATGGAGGAGAATAGTTACTGGGAAATGGAGGTGGAGGGAAAGCAGACCTGAGCGGTGAAAAGAGATACAAATAAAAGTCCAACAACTCCCATACAACATTTCTCTCTCTCTCTCTCTCTCTCTCTCTCTCTCTCTCTCTCTCTCTCTCTCTCTCTCTCTCTCTCTCTCTCTCTCTCTCTCTGTATGAAATAAAGACATTATCTGCTCACTTATCTCATTTACTTTGTTTGACCATTTCTTGAGAGAGAGCAATTATATGTGTGTGCGTGTGTTACATAATAGGGAAAGGGGGAAAGGGGAAAGGTTTGCATTAATATATTCTGCTAGCTGCTCTATAGTACACACACACACACACACACACACACACACACACACACACACACACACACACGAGGACAGGGGAACTTAACCTAAAGCTCAGTTTAGCTCAGGTTGTTCTTGCGGTGTTAGCATGATGTAGTGATGGCCCACAGAAGGTACTGAGTCCTCTGTCACTGCAATTTGATGACCTAGCTGAGATGGTGGTTGCTTTCTCTTGTGTCACTGCTACAGAATTCCAAATGTACTTGACGTTGCACTTGTCATCATAGATCCATTTTTGAAGCTAATCTTTACAATGTTTTCATGCATATTTATCAGGATTACACTTTGCAAGGCCAACATAACAATTCTTAACCTCTTTCTGTGTGTCACTTACCATCAGCCATGAGAAAAAGAAGATGTATTGGGAACAGCTGGAACACCGTCGTCGGCTGTTATACCGACGTGCTCCAGCGCCAAATGCATGTTCTTGCTGTGATGACTACGGTTTTGTTCCGCCATCTGAACTGTACCCATGGGCGCCGTGGGATACCCTTGATGACAGGTGAGCATTGCTTTGCTGTTAAATACATATATATGTTCTGTAGTTTAATGTACCTGAGCAGATAAATATTCAGGTTTCATTTATAATGATAAAGAACATTAGTATGCAGTATATTAACTTTCATTTATTAATTGAGACCCCTAGAACCATAAAGTACTTTCTTCCATGGGAAAAATCCTTGTTCATGGCAGAGTGGTCAAAAATCCCATTTATTACAAGTATCTTCTCAGCTGCTCTGGCAGACAGATGCATAGCTGAGCTCAGAGAAGGTCATAAAATACTTTTCTCCGTCCTTTGTCTACATCAGGGGTTCTTAACCGGGGGTGTCCATACCCCTTGGGGCTATGGGACTCGATGTCTGGGTGCTGGTATTCATTTTATTGAATCATATTTACACTTGGGTAGAATGTTAGATTATTAACTAGAACTGTCATTCCACATTTTAAAACTATCCGTATCTAAAGTACAGTAAATTTAAGCTACTGACATATTTGGAAGACACTGGTAAATAATAGGAATGATGATAATTATTTCGACAGTCAAGTGAAGGGGGGTATGGGACCATATTGGGCAATCCATTGGAGGTTTGGAATCATCAAAAGGTTAATAACCCCTGGTCTACATCTTTTTCCCTGGCTGTTTATGTATTTCCATGCCAGCATTTGTTTATTATTCATAGCAAGAAAGCAATAAGGAGGTTGTTAAATGTATTATTTTTGCTGGATAATTCTACTTCCATGACGTATAAAGCTTATACTGTACTTAACATAAGACATGCAATACACTGCTTATCTCTATGGGGGTCAAATGTGTCTATGTTGTTTACTGATTGTTACGGTGCGCTGGCATGTAGCTGGTGTTAAATGTATTTAATAATTTTTGCTTCCCACCGGCACTCAGGTTGAATGAAGAAAGTGTTCAGATATTAAAGATAATGTTTTTAGTTTCACTTGTAGTCTTTATTTTTTCACAAATGCCTCCAAGAGTTACAAAGTTACTTGACAAACTTAAAATGTTTTCTTATATTTTAAAACATGGTGAAAAGTACCTTATGGTTCAGGGACCCTCCGTTAAGTTTTCTTAATTATTTCAGTTTTGAATACCATCACAAATGTTTCTTTCATCAAAAGGTAGAAAATTTCTTAAGTGAAATGGAGTTATGAAATAAATGGACTTAGTGTTTTGGGTATAAAAATTTTCCTGAATGTTGTTGTTCTTAGAAAATACATTAGTTTAGTTCTTTACATTGTTTTTTATGAAAGAATGTTTCATAAAGTTTATTTATGTATTGCTTTTTACCACCAAATTTCTATCTTCATAGTTCCATCTACTACCACTTTCTTTTGCATTGTTAGATAATCACTGGAAATGTTAATTAAATACCAATGTGCAATATATATATATATATATATATATATATATATATATATATATATATATATATATATATATATATATATATATATATATATATATATGTGTGTGTGTGTGTGTGTGTGTTTACCTACATACTTGTATTTTACTGGAGGGGAGCTATGCTGGTATTGTCCCTTTTCTGTACCTCTCCTTGTCTAACTTGATCTTATTATTTTTTGTGTATGGGTGTGTTTGGTGAGATCTAGATTAATATTGGTCAACACTCTCTTTTGTTACTCTAACTTATGTTATGGAGTACCTAAGAAAAAAAAATGTTGACCAAGACCAACTTATTCTATAATACATCATGATCTCACTTAATATTTCATTGTGTAATAACTTGTCCATAATACACCTAAGCAAAAATACAACTATTAACCTAATCAATTTGTATACAAATATACATGTGTTACAGATACTGGGCCGGTGGGCATTTATACACTCCTGGTGCTGAGGACTCTTCCAATGCCTCGCGCTCAGTCCTTCTTGGAACAGCCACAACACCCCAGGGGCAAGGACCACTTTGGCTCCCATGGGGTGGTGCTTGGGGTGCACACAGTGGAGCAGCACCACAACAAACCCAACAACACCAACAACAGCAGGCCACTACTCCAGGAGATCCAAGTGGAGTTGCAACAGGTGTTGGATCGACAGAGAATAATCCAAAGTAAGTAGAATATTAGTTACTGCATATCAAAGGTTCAGCTTTTCAATCAATTTAAAGATTTCCACTTATGTTGAAAATATGTGGTATTTACTGGTGATTTGTTCATCTTATAGTACTATCTAATAAATCATATTCATTATGTTTGTATGTGTCTGTGTGTGTGTGTGTGTGTGTGTGTGTGTGTGTGTGTGTGTGTGTGTGTGTGTGGGTGATGTTTTGTGTCTAAACTTTTTAGGTATAGTGCTCTCATTGAACTCATAAGAGACTTATCCCTCTCATACTTATCGAGATCACATCATGTCTTATTAGAGCTTTGAATTTTTTTTGGGGGGATGGTATACCCATGTGTCAGTATGGCAAGAAACCGTACTTGTATATTCTACACACTCCAAGCTACATAATAAGTTAAGCAAGATGGAATTTCAAATGCATAGGAAGCAAGAAAGGGACAAATGTACACTTGTACATAATTGATCACAGATAGTAGGACCACGGATTTCTTGTACATTTACTAATTGGTTAACCTCTTGTGGATTAAATAGGTTAACTCCCATTCATAGTTTTCACCACCTATGTTATGCTGCTAGTTTGTAAAAAAACTAATTGATAGAAGTGATAAAGTTTTAAAAATTTCTTGTAGTTAACATAAATACCAGAATGATATCTCTTATTTTTGTGAAATTGATGATACTATGAAATGATCACAAGAATGTGAATCAAGATGATGGTATATGAATATCAGCATAATTACTAAATACGTGTAAGACATTAATTTTTCCTATTGTCATACAGTGAAGACACCAGGGCACAGGTGACAGGAGTACTTCTCCGTCCCTTCCTCCCTCGTGGTTTGGAAAATCGACTTGGTCTTCGTCGGCAGCATCCACCAGGTCCTCAGAGCAGACGACCATTGTCAGACCCAGGTGTGGTGCTGCAGCTGCCTCGCTACCCTCCTGCTTTTACTGAGGCCTATCTACCTCCCATGGCTTACCAGGAGGCATTTCCTCGTTACATGTGGGGACCGCCACCACCTTACTCTCAACCTACTTCTTCAGAGAATTTGGCCATGCAAATGTCACCCCACCATCATCCAAACTCTCCAACCTCACCTCAGGGGTTGCATGGCTTAATGGCACAAGCATTAAGGTCTTCCCCTGCACACCGTCCTGCCACTCTGGCTGACTTGATGCATGGTCCTGCAAGTCCCACCAGCAACACCTTATCTTCTCCCAGTGATGACTCAGAGATCATGAGCTCCCCATCCCAAAATCAACGGGTGACTCGAGGACGGCACAAGGGTAGTCCTGGTGACCAAGGAGGAACACTGGTGGGTGGATCCAGTTCTCTTCCTTCCCGTCACCGTTCACGTAGACTGCCCATTGGACATGTTAAATCATTGGGAGATGTTAATGAGCATAAGCATGATGAACCTCTCGAAGTGTTATTCTGTGATGGAAAAGACATTGCCCCATTGGATAAATTTCAGTCTCAAGCTGATGTGCCTCGTGATACATACCGCAGCAAGCACATCAAGAGTATCAGTGACCCTAAGGTGGTATATGCAACTGGCAAAAATGAGCAAGAATCTGAGCTGTACTTTGCTGATGTTTCATCTTGCATCTCTGTAAGGCAGGATGGAGATGAAATGTTGTATTACTCAGAACCTACCAGCTCTGCCAGCCAGAACACACCTTCACCTACTGATAAGGAAGGCTTAGATGCCTCAGTTAACCATACCTATGAACAAGTACGTGAAAAAGATGATGATAGCTCCCATCATGCCTCTGATGATACTATGATTGTGCACACTTCATCTTCTGATCACAGTCTTGCTGCTGAGACAGAAAATACATACAGTGTGGTATCACCTCTCACAGACATGTCAAGCACTTCCCCTATGATCACTGATACAGATGCTTATTCTTGCTATACACCTACCACATCAGGGCCCTCACCTTCATCACCTAGCCAGAGAGACAATACTCCCTCTACACCCCAGACCACATATAACCACAATCTTTCTCTTCATTCCATCCGGCAACTCCACCCACTTCATCCTCTACACCCTTTACACCACATTCGTCACATACATCCAAGTGGCAGATCTCATCTTAATGACAACGAATCCATCCCACCACAACTCAGTGACTGTCCTGAGGGAGAACTTGAGACAGAACACTGTTATGAGACACTACCAGGATGCACTGATGATCCTGCTGCTCCTACAGGCTCTCCAACTTCAACTTCAGAGCCTTGTCAGGAAGGCACTACACATTCAGCAGATGCCTCAGACCTCAATGGAAATGTGACATTGACTGAAGCTGTTGTACATATGGGTCCCTCTGTGATGGATGGTTCAGTGTCAGGCAGCCAGACCTCTAGGGCATCAAGGGCCAACCTTTCCTTGCCCCTTCGTCGGGTTCTTTCTTCTTCCAATACTAACACTGAGGAGACTGCTGAAGACTCCCCAACTCAGGACTCTGAAATGGTACCTGTAGACCAGAATCGCAGTTCAGGAGGGCGACGTGGAGCTACAGGAGGAGGAGAGCGCCTCTCCTATCATAGCTCAGAACCAAACACTCCTGCTGAAAGAAGAATACATTCGGTACAAGATCTTCTATTTACACTTAAATCTGTTAATGTATAGATGAGCAACAGCTGATCACTGAACATGATCAAGCACAGCTCAGAATTCATAACTTCGAAAGAATGCACTGGATACAAGATGCACAAGATTTTCACTTTCCACTTAACCTGTTAATGTTTAGGAAAGTGAAGGTTGAACATTTTGTACAGTCTATACAAAGAGTACCTTGCAGTAGTCATCATGATACCTAATAATGCCGGTATTCAAAGTGATTCACTTCTATGTGATTCTAAACAAGTCAATGTCATTAGAATAAGTTTCTAATAAACTTTGTGTGTGTGTGTGTGTGTGTGTGTGTGTGTGTGTGTGTGTGTGTGTGTGTGTGTGTGTGTGTGTGTGTGTGTGTGTGTGAGTGTGTGTGTGTATGTTACTGGAATATGTGAGAATTACTCTATGCAAATCCTTACATTCTCAATTAAGTCTGAAGGAACAGTTCCATGTAATGTGAAAATGCATCATGACTGATGGGAACCGTATAACTTCAGCTGCAACAGCTGGTCCCTGGTAATGGGAATACAACAAATGAGGTGCTAAGCACCTTTATCACTCTAGTTGAAGTGACTTGATGTCTTATGAGCAGCATGATCACCATCCCTAACTACTAGTTAGGACTGCAGAGGAATATCATAAGTGCAATACTCTCCTGTGGTTACTAAATTATCTTCATTGATCTAAAGATGACATGGAAAACTTGAAGATTGCTAAAAGAGAGCAACATTTCCATTCTCTCTGATCCAATACTACTACTTTTCTAAAGTTTGTGTTTCACATCAAGAGCAGTGGGACAGCTGGAGGTTTCATGGCAAAGTAGGTTTCATTAGGTTATCTGAGGCCTCAGCTTTTTTCTGATGTCTAGATCAAAGCCAGCACATTGAAAGCTTGGTCAATGCCTTTATTTGTAAATTTAGGAACCAGACATAAACTGTCAGACCAGCTCAGCAATACTGTAAGTACTGACATTCTTCCTGTTATTAATTTTATTGTTTTTTAAAAGTTCACCATAATGCTTAATGGTGTGAATGTGGCTCAACCAGGTTTTCCTGATGCCAATCAAGGCCAATCACAAAGCAGTGGTGAGCAGGAATGTTGGTCTTTATTTTGTAGTCAATAGCTTTTTTAATGAAATGAGTTCCCTCTTGTGACAATGTGTTGTCCTCACTAATTTATAATTATCATATCTTATCCTTTCAGTGGTCAAGTTCTTATTCATAGAAAGCAAATATTTACACATGAGTTCATTTTCAAAATGCACCTGTGATAGCATGCCAAAAGTACTCACTGCCATGTCTTGAGGGCAAAAGGCCAAGGGGATGAAAGCTTAAGGGCACAACTTGGCATAAATTGAACACAGCTTGCACCTAATGAGTAGTTTCATGCTACTACACCAATCCTGATTGCCTTTTACTTGCTTGATGTGTAAACTGATGATCCCTTCCTTAGGGATACCTGATTATGCACCCTTTGTCCCATAGGAGTGCTGTCACAATGGTCAATGGATGGCAATGATGTTAGTGCAATATGTTTGCAATCTGTTTAAGAATATAATTCAAGTGTTAACTAAGGGCATTATTGTTAGCATTTATAGTGGTGTAATATTTATGAAGGCAAGATGTCATATTTTGTATCAGTGCATCATGCAAAGCTTTTTAGAAGGGTCAGTGTCAAGGTCTTTTGTAAAAAAAACAAATCCTCTTTTTTCTCAAGACAAGATTAAGGAAATGTAAGACTTTCATTTAATAAGCTTGTGTATATGAGTGAGAAAGTAGCCCAGTGTAGTTTTTAAGGCTCACAACACTCAGGTTGATGTTGTCCATATCTCACGTTAGTGACAAGGTTTGTTAAATTTAAGTCAGTGATAGAAAGAATGAAAGAGAAAATGTATCAACACAGCTGATTTTCAGAATTTTAATGACATATTTTTTTACAGAACTAAAAACTGCTCACTATACTCATATATGCTACTTAAAAAGATAAAATTAAAATGATTTGATATTTCATGTGTTCCACAGCTTTTGACCACAAGAAAGTGCATATAGGAAGGAGAACAGCTCATGGCACACAGACTGTCACATATCTTTTTATACTTATGGTCAATACACTCCATGAAGATTAGTGTGTAGAATCTTTTGTTTTTCTGCATGCTTGAGTTTTTTTATTTGTTCTTGTTGTCTATGTTGATTATGCATTTATTATTATTCTTATTATCATTATTGTTATTATTATTATTGTTATTGTTATTATTATTATTATTATTATTATTATTATTATTATTATTATTATTATTATTATTATTATTATTATTATTATATTGTTAATAGTTATTTGTTAAAATTAATATCATAGCTATTGTTGTTGCTATCTTTGTTTATAATAATAGTAATCAAAATGATGATGATAATATTATTGTTGTTATCATTATTATTATTATTATTATTATTATTATTATTATTATTATTATTATTATTATTATTATTATCATTGTCATCATTATCATTATTGTAACAATTTCTTCCATTGCTATTGCTACTACTACTGCTGCTGCTGCTGCTGCTGCTGTTGCTGCTGCTGTTGCTGCTGCTGCTGCTGCTGCTGCTGCTGCTGCTGCTGCTGCTGCTTCTACTTCTACTTCTACTTCTACTTCTACTACTACTACTACTACTACTACTACTACTACTACTATTACTTCTAGCACCACCACCACCACCACCACCATTACAAGGACTGCTACTCTCTCTCTCTCTCTCTCTCTCTCTCTCTCTCTCTCTCTCTCTCTCTCTCGCTCTCTCTCTCTCTCTCTCTCTCTCTCGCTCTCTCTCGCTCTCTCTCTCTCTCTCTCTCTCTCTCTCTCTCTCTCTCTCTCTCTCTCTCTCTCTCTCTCTCTCTCTCTCTCTGTACATCCCATACTTAGTTGCCACTTGGTAGGTGAACAGGGGCTGCACACATTAAGAGGCTTGCCCATTTGCCTTGCTACACATGGGACTTGAATCTTGACCCTCTTGTTTGTGAGTTGAGCATGCTAAATACTACTACTACACAATGTGTGTGTGTGTGTGTGTGTGTGTGTGTGTGTGTGTGTGTGTTTGTGTGTGTGTATAATTTCCCATTACTTCTGCTTATACAACTATTACTACTAGTATTACATAGTAATACATATTATTACAACTATCACTACTCCTCCTCCTCCTCCTCCTCCTCCTCCTCCTCCTCCTCCTCCTCCTCCTCCTACTACTACTACTACTACATATCATTTTATTATGTATTATTATCATTATCATCATCATCATCATCATCATCATCTGTATTGATATTGTTGTCATTATTTGTCGCCTTAGTTTTTTTGTTGTTTATTTGTTTATTTTTCATCTCTACCTTTTAGTTTGGTTTTACTCTGATAAAAGTGTAAAGGAACAGGCACCTCCCACTAGGCACCTTGCTGTACCCAGCTATTACTTAAGGTGCTTTATGTCAACACTTATGTGGAAAAGGCATACAGAAATCACCATTGTTATACAAATTTTAGGACTTTATTGATGTTTGCATGAACAAACAAACCTTACAATGGATAAAATAATCATAAAGATCTTGCTTCTCGATATGAAATGCTGATATGAAGGGCATTAATACAGATACAGATACGAAGGTAAATTATTTTCATGTGGCTCAGAGTCAAGATAAGGTAAAGATCCTCCTCAAGAGTCTTCATTCTTTCACTTTAAGATAACATCAGCTCTCTTTATTAATAGCTGCATTCTTATAATCTTTCCACACTTGATTTTCAGTCCTTTATTAAATAATGTGATGTGCTATGTATAGCTACAATAGCTACTGACAGGAAGTAGTTAATAAGTAATAGTACTCATACATTTTTCTATTTATTCCAAATATTTTGCTGGTGAGTTATATAGTGTGGCTCATTGGGTATTGCCCTTTATGTGTAGCAAACATTGTGATGAATAGCATCTGATGATATGAAGAGAGTATGTAATAGTGACTTGATCAGCTTATCTCTAACACTAAAATATTTTCTTGACCACTTCTAAAAAGCTCTAGTGAAAGGTTTGGGATTTTCAATGGTGCTTTCATGATAATGATGAATCTATTAAAAAAATACCAATTGATCTCTGTAAACCTTCAAAATAATTGTAATGAGTTCAAAGTGTTTATCTTATTTCCATAGCATATGTAAAAGTGTCAAAATTTACATAGCACACAAAAGTGTGGACATTTCTATAAAATGCCTAGTCATGTATCCCAGCATTTACCTATGGGAGAGGAAGAAAAATAATAAACTTTTAAATTATTTTAGAAGTAACTTTTGTCTTTAGTTGTCTGTTGTGTTTCCAGAATAAAGACACCAACACCATATATTACATCTACAGGATAAGTTCAAAATGAAACACTCTGTATGACCTTTGAGCCTCAGTGTTCCACCCTCAGTGTGCAGCTGGAAGCAGACTGTCCTGTGTCTCCTCACAAGTGCTCTTTCATGCAAGATTTTGATACTACAGCCAGAAGAATGTGTGTGTGTGTGTGTTTTGCGTGTATGTGTGTGTGTGTGTGTGTGTGTGTGTGTTTATAAAGTATGTGAGTGGAATATTTCCAAGGCTCTCAATATGAAATCATTTGGAGAACCTATTAGTGCTAACTCCGGTGTACTGACATTATTAAAATGCTCTGTTTAATCTAGTCTCATTTTTTGCATGTCACTTTCTGACTTTAAACAAAGAGAAAAGAAACAATACAAGACACTGATTGAATTTCTTCTCTCACAAATACCATAAATTTTCAGTGTAATTCCAGTGTTCATTGAAATGTAACATATGAATGAATTGTAATTATTGTGGTATGTATTTTCTTAAGATATGTGTGTAGACTTTGTTGTTATGCAATACTTGCATAAATATGTGGTTGTTACTTATTTCCATGACCCCTTAAGTGCCATTCTGTTGTTACTTGTATATGTTGTGTTGGATTAGTAAAGTCATTCAACATATGGTATGCATTTTAATCATTTATAAGAGACTGCTGTACTTTATTGATCTTATTTATCCATTATTAATCAAATTATTTTTATCAACTTAATCTTATGTGGATTATTAAATATTTGTGTGCACGTATACAACTTATTTATAGAGATGAAGGGGCCCCCCCGGCCCCCCCCCCCACCTTGACTAGGGTAGTGAATATACCATCTACACACCTGAAAACACATGAAAGACACTAAAATTAACATAAATATTGACTTTGAACATTGAGTTGTTTTCCCTTCCTCTTAATTTCTCTTCATCCCATTCTCCTATTCCTTTATTTCTTCTTCCTTACTATTACTACCATTAGTACATAACTTCACATAGAACAGACACCTTATGAACCTTGTATGATACGCTAAACATAAGGCAGAGAGATTAGCATTGGCTTTCCAACCTCTTCCTCCTACATCTAGACCTGTATTATCAAACACTGCTCTCTCACCACACATATTTTCCAAGATCTCAGAGACGACTAGCCGGGTTTTCAAGACAGCTTCTCCTTATAATAAACTAGAAATATTGTCAATCCATCATGAAAACCATAAAAATACCCTTAAAAACATGACCATCTTCAATTTGAGCCTTTGGAAAATAGTGATGGTGAGAGTCGAAGTTTTTACCAATACGTCTTCCTCTTCGATTTTTCCTTTCTTCCTCTTCATCTACTAACACCATTAGTACACATCTACGTATAGAAACACTCACAGACACCTTGAAAGCTTGTAAATTACGCTTTGCTGTTAAATACAACAACAACAATAATAATAATAATAATAATAATAATAATAATAATAATAATAATAATAATAGTTAAAGCTATCAACACGTTACTAAGGTGTACAGTAGAGCATTAGTTGTTATTTTATGGTTTGTTACCTTCCAGTCTTTAGTATGCTGTTAGGTATGTTTTAAAATATTTTGCTTAAGCTATAATATACTGTCGGTTTTGATGAGTAGAGGAATGTAAGTCAGAGAAGATTAATGTCTAGAAGGCCGGATAGAAAAGGTACTATGAGTAAATACTGCGTGCGGCAAAGCTGGTTTCATGACTAGAGGCCTTCTAGTTTACTGTAATCATCCTGGAATGTTCAACTTTATAATATATACTACTACTACTACTACTACTACTACTACTACTACTACACACACACACACACACATCTTCAACATATAGTGGATTTTACCATACCCCAAAAGTAATATCTACATAAAAAAAAATTTTGCTTTCTTTTTCTGTTGCTAATCCTTTTATAATATTGCAGTTATTGTAGTGCAATCGTCTAAATTAAAAAGCAATACCTATCTAGTAGTCTCACATGATCTCACTGACTCACTGTGGCAGCGAACCTTCCTTCCCCTGTGGTAGTGAGTGGTGACGCGCCGCGCATCTCCCTTCCTCCGCCACCGTCCATCTTTGTCGTGGTTGATGTGTGACGGGTCACAAGCACGCCGCTCAGCCTCACGCCTGCCAGTCTCTGCCTCCCCCACTATATAACTGTCCAACTCTTGCAGAGCCTTTCTCACACACACTGTACTCCGTGCCGAGTGTCCCAAAATGATTCTTCAAGTGCATCACAAACAAGGTTTGGACCGTTTGGTTTGTAGCAATGGCATGACGGACATTGATGTTTCTCCGTCCCCCGACTTAAGGTGTACATGCTGGTCGTTGTGGGTCATTCCAAGATTATAATGTGGCTCCAAAGTATATTCCCATTGAATGATATTAAAATTATTTTACTTTTTCTCGTAAATCTAGAGGGTTGGATCTCCTGGTAAATCTTTGTAATACTGCCGCCTCATATACAAACATAGAACTCACATATCATGCAGAATGATTAGTGACCTTGCCATAAACAGAAGAATTGCGTGGTAAGCGTGTGTTATGTCAGTATTGGCACTTGGGAGTGTGGAAGAAATTCAGTGTAATTTTTGAGATGTTTCATTAGGTTAGGTTTAGTTTAGTTAGGTCAACTTCGGGGCTTGTTTGGGACGGTACAACCTCTCCATAAGATTGGTCATTTTAGAAGAATGTGGAATATTAAGTAGTGAAGGAGGGTAGGGAGAATGTGGACGTATTATAATAATTATCTGGGATTTTTTCTTATTGAGATTTTTGAGAAAATTTCCCCAATGTGGTACATTATGTTCTTAGAGTTTTGGGTCTAGTTTTAGTTTCTGCCTATATTCTCCCCTCTCCTCACTCTGCATAGTGTTTTTTTTTTTTTTTTTTTTTTTTTTAGTAAACTGGCAGACATTCCAGAGGTTCTGTTAACAATAGAACTTGTATAGTAATGGAAACTGAGATAGGAGGCCACCAGGACACCTAGGACTTTGTGTTAATATACCTTTGTGATTGTAAGTCCTTGGAGGAAGTAATAAGACAATGTAGATACCAATGTGGTACCAAGGCACTGCACTGCTTTTTTCATTGGGGAGTCACCAAGAGTTAGTGACCTCACAGATGTTGACATTGTTTTGGGAAGATAAAGCTCCAAGAGAAGAGTTGAAAGTGTAGATGGCCAGTACTTTAAGTATAGTAAATCTTTAGGTTATTAGCAGGTATTTTACTGTTATTCAGTGCAGTAAATGGTAAGTAGCAAAGTTATATTGGGTATTAGTAGAGAAAGCTGTCAATTGAACAGACACAAAAGAGGGGTAAACCTGGTGGATTTCACAGTGAGCAAAAAATATGAAAAACCTTAAGAAAAAACACCCTAAAAACACCCGTAACAGCCCTATAAAAAACTTTAAAATACCCCCAAAACACCCCTAACTTAACGAAACTTGATGTCTCTTTACATGCCTCGGACTATTACAACTTGGTAGTGTTCAGATAGAGCAAAAAATATGAAAACCTTAAGAAACAAACATAAACACCCTAACAACACCCTTAAAAACCATAAAAAACAACCTTAAAAAAAACCCCCAAAATATCCCCTAACCTAACCTAAACCTTAAAAAACGTCAAAAACATGAAATCCGTCTTTGCAAACCCCTTAAAACATCATCAAAAACATGAAAACACTTCAATATAACCTCAAATAACATGAAACGCTCTTAAAAATCAATATGAACATCAAAAATCCCGTTAAAAACAAACAAGATAAAGACCTTAAACCTCCAAAAAATCACCCCTAACCCAATGTGACCTAACCTAATGTTAACCATCCTTTGCAGGTAGGACATGCAAAAACATCTTTTAAAAACCCTAAAACCACCTTCAAAAGCCTTTAAAACTGCCGAAAAAACACCCCTAACCTAACCTAACCTAACGAAATCTAACGTCCCATTACAAGTGTCCCAGTCGTCCAACCTGGTGGTTTTCACAGCAAGCAAAAAACATGAAAAACCTTAAGAAAGAACCTTAAACACCCTAAAAACACCCTTAACACCCCTATAAACAAACTTCAAAATACCCCCAAAAAACAACCCCTAACCTAACGAAACTTAATGTCCCTTTATATGTCTCCCACTAGTACAACTTGGTAATGTACAGAGAGAGCAAAAAATAAGAAAGCCTTAAGAAACAACCTTAAACACCTTAAAAACACCCTTAAAAGCCATAAAAAACAATCTTAAAAATTCCCCCAAAAAAATATCCCCTAACCTAACCTATACCTTAAAAAACGTCAAAAACATGAAAACTGCCTTTGCAAACCCCTTAAAACACCATAAAAAATATGAAAACACCTTAGTATAACCTCAAACAACATGAAAAACTCTTAAAAACCAACATGAACACGAAAAAACTCTTTAAAAATTAACAAAAAAAACCTTAAACCTCCCAAAATCACCCCTAAACCAATGTAACCTAACCTAATGTTAACCATCCTTTGCAGGTAGGACTTGCAAAAACATCTTTTAAAAACCCTAAAACCACCTTCAAAAACCCTAAGAACTGCCCAAAAAACACCCCGAACCTAACCTAACCTAACGAAATCTTATGTCCCATTACAAATGTTCCAGTTGTCCAACCTGGTGGTTTTCACAGCAAGCAAAAAACATGAAAAAACTTAAGAAAGAACCTTAAACAACCTAAAAACACCCTTTACACCCCTATAAACAAACTTCAAAATAACCCCAAAAAACACCCCTAACCTAACGAAACTTAATGTCCCTTTACGTGTCTCCCACTATTACAACTTGGGAATGTAAAGAGAAAGCAAAAAATAAGAAAGCCTTAAGAAACAACCTTAAACACCCTAAAAACACCCTTAAAAACCATAAAAAAAACAACCTTAAAAAACCCTCCCAAAAAATATCCCCTAACCTAACCTAAACCTTAAAAAACGGCAAAAACATGAAAACCGCCTTTGCAAACCTCTTAAAACATCATCAAAAACATGAAAACGCCTTAATATAATCTCAGATAACAGGAAAAATTCTTAAAAACCAATATGAACATGAAAAACCCCTTTAAAAACAAACAAAAAAACCCCTAAGACTCCCAAAATCACCCCGAACCCAATGTAACCTTACCTAATGTTAACCATCCTTTGCAGGTAGGACATGCAAAAACATCTTTTAAAAACCCTAAAATCACCTTCAAAAGCCTTGAAAACTGCCAAAAAAACACCCCTAAACTAACCTAACCTAACGAAATTTAACGTCTCATTACAAGTGTCCCAGTGGTCCGAACTGGTGGTGTTCCCAGCGAGCAGAAAACATGAAAAATCTTAAGAAAGAACCTTAAAACCCTAAAAACATCCTTAAAACTCCTAAAACAACCTTAAAAAATGCCCCCACAAAACCACCCCTAACCTAATGAAACCCTACGTCCCTTTACAGGTCTCCCAGTGTTATGACTTGGCAGTGTTCAGAGCAAGCAAAAAATAATGGAAGCCTTGAGAAGCAAACTTAAACACCCTAAAAATAACCTTAAAAAATATCCCCACCAGAATAACCCTAATGTACTTCAACCTAACCTGACGCCCCCCACTATACAGGTCTCCTAATGGTATGACATGCAAAAACAACTTCATTAGTAAATAAGTTTGCCCGTGACCAGAGTAGAAGGCCGCATTGACTGGGGTGGTAGGAAGGAAGTGACCAGGATTGGGGGCTGGAGTAAGCCTGGCAACTAGGGGCCGCAGAGACTTGAAAGCCATGCACTCGCAACAAAGACAGGTGTTCACGGTGGAGAAGTCGGCCGACTGGTGGGAAGGCGGCATCGGCCACCATGTGTGTTTGGGTTCGAATTGAGAGGCTGTGTTCGGATTGGAGGTGAAAATTTGTTCACCAAATGTGTTCGGATTGGGAAGTCAAAGTGTATTCGAATCAAGAGGTATCACTATATATATATATATATATATATATATATATATATATATATATATATATATATATATATATTATTTAAGCTGGATGATTTTTTCAGACAGGATGATCATGAATGGTAGTCATTGAGCAGCATGTCAGTGTTCGTGGCTGGGGTGGAGTCAGACACTGCCCCTCAGACACGCTTTAGGAAGAAGTATGAGACCAAGTACAGGTAAGAAATGTGAAAAGATATGAATTTTGGATGGAATTAGTAATTCATGGTTGATTGTTCTAAATGTTTTACTATGTATATAGTGTTGTATGTGAAGTATGTATACTGCATCTCTCTCTCTCTCTCTCTCTCTCTCTCTCTCTCTCTCTCTCTCTCTCTCTCTCTCTCTCTCTCTCTCTCTCTCTCTCCATAGTCAGGACAGATGTAACACACACACACACACACACACACACACACGCACACACACACACAGCTTGAAGCATGGGAAAAGTGGTGAGAGGTTGGCATTCTCTTGGGTTTATGGATTAGTTCCTGGAGAGCAAGGGAGAGCTAAATATTTATTTTTAAGAAATCGAAATTACCAGAGAGAGAGAGAGAGAGAGAGAGAGAGAGAGAGAGAGAGAGAGAGAGAGAGAGAGAGAGAGAGAGAGAGAGAGAAAAGTGAAGGTTTAGATAAAAGAGATGGGCATGAGGGGTGTTAGAAATGTAGAAACAATGTGAGAGTGGGTATGGGGGGCAGACATGAAGTGGAATTGGGAAAAAGAGGTGTGGCTACATTTAGATGTCACAACCTCTGGTCAGTGTTATTTACATATTAAAATCCTTTGAGTTGACATGTTACTTTAGCTAAAAATAAGTATAAGAAGACAGTGATTAAAATGTTCATCAAACAATGGTATGTCTGGCATACCAAAGAATGTTTCTTAATAAAATTAGATAGGAAAGCTACTGTACTAAATGTAAATCAAACAAATTTAATGTAAAGGGAAACAAGCCTGGTGCATATTCTGGTGCTCCTTCCTTGTTTATTGAAAGTTTTTCTTTACCATCATAAACATAGATGTTTATTCCATGGTACTTTTTAAGTATGTGTACATATGTGTATGGCATGGAGTACCTTGTTAGGAAGTATTAGTTTGGTATATAGATAGAACTGCATTTTCTGCTTAACTTTGATTGTAACTAATGATAGTAATTATATTTACAGCACCAAGTATGAAGATGAATACCAGTGGGTCAGTCCTTCTACCAAGGGAGAAACATATGCCCTGTGTTGCTGGTGTATGGTGGACATATGTATTAAGTCTGTGGGTGCAAAAGGCTTACGAGACCATGAGATAACAGGACGCCACAAGCAAAAAGCCAATGACCATACTCGATCCCCTCAGCTCACAGCACCACCACCACCACCACCACCAGTATCTTCACAGCTATCTCCATCACCACCAGCACCACTACCACCTGCACCACCACCTGCACCACCACCATCATCATCATCTTCAACTACTCCACAGCTCACCAAGTATGTATAATATTACAAGTTGGCATGCATCTACAGTGATGGACTCAATACTTGAACATTTTAGAAGTTGAACTTTTGATACTTGAATGCAGAAGTTCAACTTGGTACTCAAA
Organism: Callinectes sapidus; assembly: GCA_020233015.1. NCBI lineage: Eukaryota > Metazoa > Arthropoda > Malacostraca > Decapoda > Portunidae > Callinectes > Callinectes sapidus. The sequence goes on along the minus strand of JAHFWG010000090.1, from coordinate 202,433 downwards.
AAAATATCTTGTACTCGAACGTCCACATGTGTTTACAAACAAAGGCTCCCTCCCTGCCGCTGCCCCGACCAGTAGTCACACCACAATTATAATTCACTTTCTGTAGTTTTAGATACTTTACTGTAGATAAAACTTAATTTACAACCCAGTACTTAATGACTCAGGCCAACATTGGGCCAAGCTGAGAAATAGTTTAGGGGGTTTAACTTTTATGCAAGGTAAACCTCTAGTACAACATTTTGGAGTCAAATTATAGAAGTTGACTATTGTGCCAAATTGACTTATTCAAATGCAGTTGCATGACTTTAAATCAGGCTGATTATGCTGGTTATGAAATTACACAGGGCCATCATGCAGCTCACCATGCATTGGCACACAAGTTGTGGCCCTCCTACCCTGCCTTGCCTCACCCCTCGACCTGCTGCCACTCTGCCACCATGTTATAATGGAACTCCACTGCAATAGATCAAGTCACTGTTCTAAGTAGACACCATGTTAGATGGAAACGGTGCTCTGATGTGTTAGAGATGGCCCCATTGTATATTTTAGCAAGATATAAATCTTTTGAGATTTTAGAAATTATTTATTTTTTTTAAAAATATGCCCACCCCACTGCTACATCCTTTAAGGGTTAATGGCCTCTTTGTTCTGCAGAATGTTGTTGTTCTCATGACCTCGGCAGGATAACTGGCAGCGGTGGGGAGGCAGAGCCTTTGTTTACAACTCCTTATGTTGATGTTCCAATACCAGATATTTCTTTGAGTACATAACAAGTTAAACTTTGCATTTGAATATCAAAAGTTTGACTTCCAAAATATTTGAGTATTGAGTCTTCACTGTATATGCACACACACGCACAATTTACATACACTTGCCATAAAAGTATATACTACTTAATAGGTATAAGTACTCATGTACTTGTATATACTGGTACAAACACACACACACACACACACTTTTTTTCTTTGTAGTCACTGTGTGATCATGGCTCTTATCACTTATAATGGTTGAAGTCCATGATGGTGATTACTCTTGTATGTGTCCTCTCTGCAAGATGGACATTCCATATCTCTACTTGTACTTAAGATGTTTACATGGCAAACATTGTTTAATTCAGTAAACATTCCATCATATATATATATATATATATATATATATATATATATATATATATATATATATATATATATATATATATATATATACACACACACACATATATATGATACTATTGTGTATGTTCATATGAGTATGTGCGTACTTAATTTTTTCGATGGATATGCTAAGCTACAACAGTGTGGTTGAATGTTGAGATCTTTTGTTGTGTTTGGTTTTTCTTTATTCAGTAATTCTTTTAGTAATCTAGAATTTAATGTTGTGGTTATTTTAGTGCAGTGTATCCTGTCCTGGAGGTAGAAGGTGTGGTAGAACAGCATACTGAAGAGCTGGGTGGTTCACCTCGTCCCATGACACCCCAGACTCCAAACACCCCTCTGAGTCCTCAAGGGGAGGAGGAACTGCCGGAGCCACAATCTGAACTGTTAGATTTTGGTGCCCAGCTGCCTACATCTACTACTGACACTTTGCCAACTGCTGGGCGTTCAGTCTCTTCACAGCCAAAGGTACTATATTGACTTAGGAAATAGATGATATGAAAGTAGCATAAGTAATAAACCATTTTATTAATAAATTAGGCAAAAGTATACACAATAAAAGCTCAGTTACATCTTGTATTCTATGTCCAACAAAATACTTTGATATTTTTGTATTTTCCAGTCATTAGATTAAGACTACTTCAACATTTAGATTTTACTCTTTTTTAAGCTATATTGTTTTAGCTTAAAGTAAGAAACATCAGAATATAGTATAAGTATATGTATTTTCTTTTATCTTTTTCCTTAATCTTCCCTTTCATACCTCATCTTTTCAAGCTTATGGTTTTACTCAAATTCTACTTTCTACCACAGTTTTATCCTGTGACTCTTATTTATTATCTTAAATCCTTAAAAAGTTTTCAGTGTGTCTGACTTTTCCCCATATCTATTGTTCATATTCACTGCTAATTTTTCTAGTGCTTTTTCTTTTATATTTTTTATTTCTTTTCATAATGAGCTTTCTGCAGCTGTTGAGTTTGCAATAGTTATTTGAATAATAGTATAATTTTTTTTTTCAGGTTGGAGAGTTATTAATCATAGAGTATGATAACCCAGACATGTGTGGTGCACCTGTGCCTTTGTCTTCCAAGACTACAAATGGATCAGGTGCCACAGTAAAGAGAGAGTCAGAAGAAAAGGGCACAGTGAGCACAGATGATTTGACTTGCAATGTTTGTGGTCAAGAATATGTTCAGTGGACACAACTGAAAAAACATTTGCTGGATCACATTCTCATTGCTCAAAATGCAACTGATGGTAAAGGAAAGGTAAGCAATAGTAAAGTCTATGCAATCATTGTCTGACACTGTACTTGTCTTATGCTCTAGGAATCTTGTTCTCTTTTCATAATACATATAGGCAACATTTTTCATTTTGTTAGTATGCCAGGATATGTTTGCTCTGGCTTATGCCCTCCGCATGATTTTGGGCAATTCAGGATTTTTTTGTAATTTATTTGTGTAGGTTACAATTTTCTTTCCACACCACCTTTAAAGGTAAAAATCAAGGCAAATTTTTTTCTTTATATTGGGGTTTTCTCTGGTTTAGAGGGTACGATGATAGGATCTCTATTGCCTTTCTTCTCTAAGAAATGTTTAATTATTCATGTTGTAAAGAAGTTTTTTTGGTTGTAAAGAACAAGTGGGTGATGGCCAGCAATAGAATAACCTCTGAGAGGCTGACCATTCCTCTCTTTGACCTGAGTGACCTGACCTTACAAATAAGCACTCCAGCTGCTCTTGACCTGTATGACAACGCTGCAGAGCTTTGGTATCAAATGTTGTGATATTCATGTAAAACACTGACTATTATCATAAAACATGAGCCGTTCATATCACTGCAAGGTTTGATAGGCTGAATAATCCATAAATGCTATTTGAATTTCAATAAAAAAAGTAAAAAAACTGATATATCAAAGACAAGCTTTGTGATGTGGCAGCATAACTGCCTAAATCTTCTTCTGAGAATGAGAAGACTGTAATATGGTAGAAATCCCATCGTCATTTTTTAAGTTAAATGAAAAATAAAACCCCTTTGAATATTGGGAACATTTATCATCTCCCCAAATGGGAACTCAGAGATTGTTTTATTTTTTAACGTGAATATAATTTCTATATATACTCATTATATAAGAATGAATTTTAATCATGTTTAGAGAATTGCTGTCATATTTATGATTTATTTATGACATATTTCACAAATTGATATTTTCTGGACCTGGATAAAATGAGAACTCTGTGTACATGTGTAATTTTGTGATGTTTTATTGCTTATCCTATTTCAACTTTCTCAGGCAAGTGGACGGGGACGGGGAAGATCAGTAAGTAACAGGATATCTGCACGCCCTTCACGTAATAGTCAGCAGACTACACTGGACCACCAAAAACAGGTGAAGTAAAGTTTTATGGATAATGTTATGAAAGACTGAAATTTTTTGGAAGTGCTGAAAGTTGATGAAATTCTAATCATATGTACATATGTAGTAAAGGACCGGACCTAACCTAACCTCCTTTACTAATCAATTGCGGCATGAAAAAAATGTGAGTCAAGAAAGCAAAGCATTGAAGTGACATGGCCTTAGTGAGAGAATGAAGTATGGAAAGTTTGTAAATAAAGTAGATGTTAGTGAAGCCGAAGTTGCTTATAGGAGGGGAATGATATTTGCAAAATGGAAGAATAGAATCAAGAAGCATAAACTCTTTGATGAAGTATAAATTCTTTGATGAAACTAGTTGGTGAAGGGACAGCTGATTTGGATATCAGATAGTTTGTGTTATCCAGGGTGGTTAGATCTATGTTCTCATATTGAGTACTTTATATCACTGAATGTCTACTGAGTTTGATTGTGTGCTGTATATGATACTGCACATTTATTTAATGCATTGTACTATACTATAGAATCTGCAGTGAGAGTATGTTTGTACATCCAAGATGAGGTGGACAAAGCATCTCGGATGATGCAGGTGTCCTGCCATAGAATAGGAATGAGGAACTTTTGGGAAACAAGGATTCTGGTCATATTAGAGAGAGGAGGAACTTTGAGAGGGTATGTTAGGTGAAAGGAAAAAAACAGTACAGAGAGTTAGTTTTTAATGCATTGTGAATATATATACTATAACATTATAATTTTTCATAGGAAATCATTACGAATAAATCAAGTACATTTACAAAACCACCACGACGACGTGGCAGACCTCGTGGAAGCAAAACCAGGAATTATATGCCTACTGGTGGTGTTGCTGGCTTACGCACTACACCTCTTTCTCATAAGAGAACTGTAGGCCAGCGAATAGAGCCTCATGTTAGCACCCTCCAGGAGGCATCAGTAGATGAGCCTGTGGCTGTTGAAGAGGAAGCTCATGAAGGACCTGGATTAAGTTCTGACGTCATTACCAAAGAATTTCAAGAAGAAATAGATGAGAGTGCAACAAGGTTAGTTTACTGTCTTCTTGTTAAACATTCAATCTTCCTATATTTAAAATATCTTAATTTTACTGAAACACTTAGAGTTGCTTATAAATTTCACCAGTATTGCTTACCAATGGGACATAGCAAGATAGGATTTCAAGGTAATGAGGGAGAATACCAAAAGTTGTGTAAATGGAATGATAATGGAGAAAAAGCATGCAATGAAAAAGAAGTTG
>JAHFWG010000090.1:140880-163699 GCA_020233015.1 Callinectes sapidus | reverse complement strand
GAGAGAGAGAGAGAGAGAGAGAGAGAGAGAGAGAGAGGCTGTGATGAGTGACTGTGGTTCATAAACATACTGTGGGGGAGATACTGTGGGGCTGTGAGCTGAGAGAGAGAGAGAGAGAGAGAGAGAGAGAGAGAGAGAGAGAGAGAGAGAGAGAGAGAGAGAGAGCTTGATGTTTATCAATGATACTAGAGAATGCTACACCCTGATCAGTTAAACCTGTCATGAAGACCATAACCACATTATTAAAGTGCTGGAACTGACTGTTTGCCTACCTGTCTAAACCCCTCCTAGCCATGTTGGCCTCAAATCAGTATCAGAGCAAGAAGGTTGATAAAAGCTAAGTTTGTCATCAAATATCATATCCATATTCATATACCTAATATTTATATTCAATACCTTAAACAGAATCATGCTACATTCAAGCCTAAAAAACACTATGATAAGAGTGTCTGAAGCTACATCAGATACCACAAAACTATAAAAAAAACTTCTATTCACATGCAGTGTCCTATGAAAAATGGAAGCAAACATGTTGTTCACTATCATATGAACCTGCTGTGTTGTCAATACAGTTTGGTTTTAAATTCTCTTAACAGCACGTATTCAGTCCTACACTCAGTAATATTACCAACTAATAAATAATTGATGCAATGCTTCTTGCCACAGCCATACAAGAAAATCTGACCAACATCTATGCCCTCCACTGCCTTGTGTACTATTTCCCTCTTATTTATCTTCAATTTGACACTATATCTCATTCACAATTACATGTAAAGTGTATGCAACATATTCAAATCATTTACCTAGCTTCCTCTCACCACCATTACCCATGGCCTTCCTACAAATCTCTAATGCACACCCAAACCGAGGAATCTTGAATAATAATAATTCTTCCACCTCACTTCTCAGCATACCATGTACCTTCCCACTTTTGATACTCAACACATTTTCCAAGGAGTGAACAAAATATGGAACATTTAAATACAATACAAAAATTAGCTTACTTATCCACCTAGTTGAGTTACTTTATAACAGCAAAGCATCACCATCAACCTTGTTTAATTTTAAACCACAACCTACATCACTTACCATATCTAAGATCACAGATTTGTGCATCCTTCTTCTTCAGCTTTTCACACACCTTGTCCATGGGCATGCCCCATGACAGAGGCTTGGACATCTCCCCTAGAATTCCTGTGGCAGACTCTACTAAACCACCTATGTAATAACAGAAGCGGTTCTCTTTGCCTGGAAAATGAAAACGTATATTAACAGAGGGGATTTTGGTAACTTTTTAAAACATGCCTGTCTGATTTTAATGAATAACAATGTGCAGAAATAAACATTTTTACACTGGCTCTATTGCCTTCAGAATAACCAAGATGATGAGAGTCCCTGTCCTGGTGAGAGAGATGCCACACCCCTGCCCTAAGTTCCATTTTCTGCATGGCCCAGCCTGCCTGTAACCCAATGCCAACTTCCAGCAGCCAAGCCCAACAACATGGGGGGGGGGCGTCTATTTCTCTACAGTTGTGCTTATCTTTATCTCTCTTACTACAGCTGCAATAGTTCCCAATGAGATCAAGAACCACACCCCAGCTTGGATGTGCAGTTCTTGGTGCCTCACATTAATCAATATATGGCAGCACTTCATTCATCCCTTCAAGCTTAGAACATTTTTTTTATAATTTGATAATATACATAGTAGTTCACATATTTAATGATTTATTTTAAAAGAATTTTATGTTTATTGTTATTTTAGGGTTTTGATATTTCTAAAGCCAATGTCAAGTTAAACAAATTTACCCAGCAACTGTCCATTGCTGGGTATTTGTCAATTGAGATTTTGTGATCAATTAAATCCAATAACTGTTGAATTAGGGTTCATTAAATCAAGGGCCAAGTGTGCTCTTAATATGTCTGTTCTTTTTACTTTGAATTTCAAATATTAAGTATGAATTGTTTAACTTACCAATCTGTGCACTGCCATAAATAGTTAGGGTTTTAAGATATTTGTGTTGGTTTTACATAGATATCAAATTTGACTACATTGTTTTGCTGTTGTCACAAAGGTCTAGCACAGCTGTGGTGCTCATCATGGGATCAGATGAGAAAGCAGAGAAACAGAGAAAGTGCAGAGAAGGAAGAAAAAAGAGAAAGAGCACAAAGAGGAGAAAGAGTACAGAGAAGAAAAGAGAAAGTGTAGAGAAGAGATGAAAGAATGGTTTGGTTCCTGCAGTAACCTTGCCTTCACTATCAGATGGACACTATCAATGATGCCATAAATAATCCCACCTAGTTTTTACTTAGTACTGTACAACTGAGAAAGCATAGTAATTCAAAACTCACCTTTTGCTTCTGCACAAGTTTCCCTAAATTTTCTTTCAATGGCTTGAGTGTCCTTCTTTTCATCTGATGTGAGCTGTTCAGAAAACTTGGTCATGAATGTGATGCACACTGCAATGTAAGAATGGTTTTCAATATTGGTAAAACTAAATAAAATTGTTGGGAAACATTATTTACACAACTGCTATCCTCTGTATTGAATACAAATTACAGACTACAATGGTGTATAATGGATTCTGTAAAACTTGTATACTTTTAAAATAAAGATACAATTCAGAACGGTTGTCCTCTTCCTAGCCAAGCCTACAAAAATCCCAATTGACTTGTTGCATTAGGTAAAAATAAGAGTAGGCAAGCTGCTTTATCCATAAGGAAGCCAACTGTACAAGAGCCAAATAAAAGTTTAATTACTCACCCTCGCAATCTTCCAATCTAAGAGCTGTTGTGGTGTATATGGTGGCAAGGACCAACACTGCTGCTACATTCATTAAATTCATCTGTTGAAGAAAAGTATGAATTATACCATATATCATTACAGATTCTCTAGCTATTCACACACACACACACATTTTACATTGTTTTTGTTTTACATGACCTCTTCAAGAACACATTCGTGTACTTGTATTAAAAATTAAATTTTTATCAAAAAATAAAAATAACATTTCTTAAATCTCACAATATCATTCCAAGTACTGTGAAGTGCCCTAGATATTGATCAGAGTATAAGTTTTGTGAAAAATAAGGGGTTTGGCAATGCAAAACAAACAAAATAAAAATTCAGGATTAAACACAAGCAGCAGCAGTATTAGTTTTGTTTGTTTGTTTTTTGTGTAGAAGGGAGGCAGCCTAGGGCAACAAAAATCAAATAAAAAAGCCCACTGAAGTGCCAGTCCCTAGGAAAGTTCAAATTCATGAGCCAAAAGAATGGGATAAGTGTCTTGATACCTCTCTCTTGAAAAAGTTCAAGTCATAGGCAAGTGGAAATACAGAAGCAGGGAGAGAGTTCCAGAGTTTACCAGTTACAGGGTAAGTTAACTTAAAGGTTAGATTTGATAACCCTGAAGGAATTCAGATTAGATTAATATCTTCAGGGACTTCATAGGGCAAAGTCTCATTGTTAGGTTGGGCTAGATTAGTATCACTGAATGGAGTAGTTGAGGCTATGCCCCACGGCTAACATTTCTTGATACAGGAGGCAAAATTTGTTAAGATTAGTTTAAAAAATCATACACACATCTAGAGGTTTTTCCCAGAATATCTAGGAAAAACCCTAGCCACACTCTTGGTCACAAATTCAATGTACTAAAAGGGGGAGAGAAGGGTACTCCGTGCTTGAAAATACATACAATAAATATTGGCATATAAAAAGTACTTTTATAACTTTACTAAGTATCATAGTTAAGTACTATACTTACATAATATACTAAGTTGCACAACTGAAATAGTGATAACATCCACATCTTTATGTTTGAGAGGCAGCTTGGCACAAAACAAATAGCAGAATCAAAGCAACAATGACAATGTATGCATGTACATTCCCTGAGAAACAAGCATGGACTGAGGCATGGGTCTTTAATAATTTTATGATATACATATGACATTATTTTTTTAGTCATTTTCATGGGATTTTATGCTTATTGTTATTTTAGAGTTTCAACATTTCTAAAATCAGTGTCATGCCAGACAAGACTACCCAGCAATGGACAGAATTTCCATCATTGGGTATTTGTCTGCAGGAATTTTGTGGTCCATTAAGTGGAGTGTATCTATGACTTTCAGGCTAAGTTTGTCACCAAATTTTGCAAGTTTGCCTCTTCAACCCAAAAAAATCCACATTCCCATATGTCCCAAGCTTATTGGGAGGATGGTGGGGGATTATTGTGCAATTCTAGAGATTTGCCAAGATCTATTGTAATGAACAGCAATTTTATTGGTAAACAAGGAGAACAGCATCTGTCTGACAAATAAGGAATGCCACAATGATCCTATTTTGATATCTAGAACACAAAATTAATATATACTCATGGCTGCTGGAAAAATTCCCTAGATTTGGGGGAAAACTCCCTAAGCTTGGATTTTTTAAATAAATGCAGAGATTTTTATGTTCAACATTAATAAAACCATTTAAGCATTCTAATCAAACCTAACCTCAGCTAACACCTAACTTTATGCAGGATTTATTAGCACAAACACTAAATGAGTAATTTGCAAAGGACAGCATATAGAAGAAAAACGTTGTAGAAAATATCTATGTTCCAGAAATGTACTCCTTTAACATATCAGTGAGACTGACAGTTTTATCCAGTAATTCCATTTTATCATCTTCCTGTTCAGTAAACTAATTTTCTCTGCAGGGGTAGGCATTACTGGCAAAAGCAGTTACTCTCACCAATACAAAAAACTAATGCACCACAGAAAAGTAAATATTTTTCTGATTAACTTTTCTCCTATACACTTTCCCACACAAATTACTCATTCAGTATAAATTAAGTTTTGCACAGAATACAAAACTCCCTGGAGAAAGTTAGGCAAGATCCTTGCTTAGGTTATGTTTTGTTAGAATATAATGCATTAATGGTTTTAAATGAATGAGACAAAAAAATCTCTGGTTTAAGAGAAAAAAATAACTAAACCTGGAGGATTTTTCCAACAGGCAGGAGTACTTATTTTGTGGTCTAGCCATCAAAATTCAACAAAATCAAAATATATCCCTTATTACATAATATCAGACTGACGCCTTTCTCCATATTTAGGGCGGGGCGGCAGCTGCATTAAGATTAAGCCACTCTCAACCACAACACTAATAGGAAATCACCAAACCTAACTCTTGTTATAAAAAAATGGGAAACAACGTCCATAATCAAGTCAGCTCAGGACAGTAGCGAAGAACCTGAGAATAATTCCTCCCCTTACAAAACCTAAGAATTATAATGTTACTGGCAGATGGGACGACTCATGACTGACGAAAAAGGCACTAAGCACAATGAAAGTGTTTTGAGGAGAATACTGAACTACAACTACAGCCTGGCGTGGTGTACTGTACCTTGACTGTCTCGTGGTGGATGGCGGCTAATTACGTGATAGGATACACACTAGAGCTGTAGGGGCGTCTTGCTTGTGGGATGACGTGTGTGAGGCCGGGGTGTGATATGAGGCGGCCTTGTGGTGTGGGCAGCAGGGTGAAGTGTGGCGGGGCGAGGTGGTGTGTGTGCTGACGGTCGCCACGACTCACACGTAAACACAGTTGGCGCCTCCTGATTGGTCGGCTGCCACGCTGCTCTCCACCTTGGGACTGTACTACATATTTTTTTTATAATTCCTTATCTTACAACTAACTTATCGACTTCTCTCGTGTCTCCCTCCACAATGAATTCTAGTATTTTTATTATCATCAATTTGCAAAGAGACTAAGTTATATTCAATTTCGGTGCATCTCGTCTCTATTTATACTACTACTGTCTTGCGCTTCGTCACAAACTGAACGTTTCATCACTGGTGCATGCATTTCCAGACAAGGATTTTTACTTCTGTTTTTTCCTCTTTTCTATTCGATTTATTCATTATTTCCCCAGTACATTGCAATAAAATCCTGCTGTTTCCATGTTTACAATATGTTACAAGAAATTTTAGTGTTCCATATAATATAATGTGCATTAGGCAATATATTCCGTCAGGTCCAATTTGGAGGATGGAGTTATGCAAGTCAACCCAAAACATTGAATAGAGATAGAGTCGTGTGCAAATCCTCTGTAAAAGTTTTCCTCCCCGACCTCAATTCCTCCATAATGATATACTAAAACAAACTTCTTGCCCTATCCATCCTTACGCCGATGATATCACTCTACACTTTTCCACGTCTTTCTAGAAATGACTTCAGGAAGTTAACAGTTCATGCAGGGACGCCACAGAACGCCTGACTTCAGATCTATCTAAAGGCCCCATTACACCTATACGGTTTCCTACGGCGCCGTCGGTCGCGGCGCTAGCATACCTCCAAACCTTAAAGGCCCCCACACACTACTCGCGCCACGAGCCGAGCTGCGAGCAGGGTTCAGGCTCACGCGAGTTCCTTCATTAAGTTAATATGTGAATAACTTTTCCGTTTACGCAGCCAATCTTTGGACCAAATCTTCCTTTTTCTTTTTATAGTCTTTGAGTAGCACGCTAGAGCAGTTGCAATGAGAGTGTCGTCGGGAATAGACATGTTTCCTCCACCACAAACAGTGCCAGACTGACCAAATTGCCTCCGGCCAGAATTTCCTACGGCGCTGTTGGTCAAGTTGGCCGTAGGAAACCGTATAGGTGTAATGGGGGCTTCAGATTTCTAATTGGGGCAGAGATAACTTAGTAGTGTTCAATGCCTCAAAAACTCTATTTCTCCATCTATCAACTCAACACAACTTTCCAGACAACTATCCCCTCTTCTTTAATGACACCCAGCTTTCCCTCTCTTCTACAATGAATATCCTCCTTTTACTCAAAATCTAAATTGGAAACTTCACAGCTTAGATATGAATTAAACACATCATATGGAAGGGAAAACAATAACAGCATTTCTCAATATATTTTCTTTATTTTCATTTCCTCTTCCTCCCTTCCTGTTTCTCATTCTATATATTGAAATCATCCTTACTGTTTACAGGAGGAAGAAGAGGAGGAGCTACAGGAAAAAGATTAAGAATAAGTAGAACAAGAACAGTAGTAGTAGTAGTAGTAGTAGTAGTGGTGTTTTCTCTGTTACTCTTATATAATATCAACTGCCTCCTATTATTGCAGGGAAAAGAGGAAGAGGAGGAGGAAAAAGAAATAAACAAGAGGAGGAAGATAAGAAGAGGATAAAAGAAGATGTAGATAAGAAGACAAATAAGATGATGAACAATAACAATAACAAGAAAAATATATTAAACCTTTCTCTCTCTCTCTCTCTCTCTCTCTCTCTCATAGTCCACAGTATGTTGACAAACCCACAGCCCTCCCCTACAATAACAATACTCTTTCACTTCCATGTTGTCACCAGTAGCAAGCAGACATTCCCTTGCTTCACTCTCAGGTCAACTCAAGTCATGGACCCTCTGGCCACTTGGTGTGATGGTGGTGTGTGTGAGTAAAATGAATAAGAGATCATTGGAGGCTATGTCCTTACCAGCCCAAAGGAAGCCCAACATGAGGACCGTTAATGGCAAAGACAATCCTGGGCCCTGACGAGTCCCCTACAGATGATAGTGCACGTGACATGCAGGAGCAGCCCCAGGCTAGTGCCAGTGATAGTTAAAGTGGTGAGGAGTTCCAGCATGGCAAGCAGGACACCCCTGGTTCAAGCTGAGGAGCATCACCCAGTGCAACCATATCAAAGATCTGAAACATCATGGTATATAAGAAGCACTTGCAGCCTAAACATGAAAACTGAATGCCACAATATGTAAAGGATGAGTGTAATTTGATGTTGGTATCAATAAATTTCATACATACCTAATGCATGGGAAGATGGTTGACTCCATTTTGTGGCTGACACATATCAAATAGGGCAGGATAATGTGGCATAACACCATGGTTATATATGTGGGAATTATAGCCATGGAGAAATCCAGACACTGCAGTTGGGTGATGACCACCACCTGAAGAGGAAATCTGGGTGGTATGAGGTGCAACTGTTCCTGATAGAGTCCCTGAGTGAGCCATAGCGGGTGAAACAGATTGGCTACCGTGTACAGCAACTCCAGTGTTGGAGTTTCCAACTCCATGAGGCTGAGGTGCAAGGTGTGGGTGAGGGTGAGAATGACTATGAGAAGGAGCAACTGGAGCTTGATGAATCTGAGTCGGTTTTGGTGTTCGTCTGATGAGAATTCTTGGGTTGCGGTGAGGCGGTAACTTTCCTCGTCCATTACTGGTTCCCTGAGGACCTTCTTCACCAGCAGATTCTTCATTATGACTTGTTCTCATGTGTGTCTTCATATGATGAACCTGTATATATAACAAATTTTTCAAATAAGTATTTTCTTACATAAACATCTTCCACAGGAACTTCATAATATATTGCCCAAAATACTCTACTTAATCCATAAGGTGTCAGAACAAAAAAATAATTTTTTTCTTACAGGTGCTGGAATTTTTTCATTTTGGAAAGGAAACAAAATTTAAACCTGGAAGCTAATTAGTATATTCAATTTTGAAGGACACCAAAAGTAACCACGATTTTGCACTATCAATCATCTGTAAGTCATTGTCTTTACCACCACTAATTACCTTCACCGTCATTATCACCATCACCATCACCAATAATGAGCTCAGGGACAGTAATTTTCCCTTGCAATGCTATTCATCTCTCCCTTTCTAAGGCCTATAAATCTTGTTATCTCAATCTGATGAGGTTAGTGATGCATCACCATCCACAAACCATCCACTTTCCTCTCCATTTACTAATGTCAACACAGTATTGTCCAGCATATGGTTTCACTCTTGTAAAGCCCTGAAATTGACTTGTAGCAGATCACTCACTTTCTCTGGGTCAGTGAGGTGATGCTTGGAAGGTGGTGAAATGATGCATGAGTAAGGCCATACAAGGACATACTTTGAACTGGATGCTGACCACTCTATATGAGAGCAATAGAGTCGCAAATAGCTCAGCATATACATACACCAGTAGCAAAATTTGCATAAATGAGAAACAGTTTACATATATGCCATTGGCACTGTTCTGATCCTTCAAACTACCATCCTACTACTTTAATCTCTTGCTTGTCTAAAGTTTTTTTAATCTATCCTCAATAGGAAGCCGCAGCGGCTGAGCTGGTCACGAGACAATTTCACTCCCCACTACTTGTAGGAGCGAGTCAACTACCTGTCTAGCAGTTCTGTGCCTTTGTTTACAGCGCAGACATGTCACGGGTCAGGCGCCAGATTTCAAGCAGATTAATCAGGTCAGCATGTGTGGAAATGGGCAAAGAATGTTGGAAGAACTTGGGACTTTACAGAAAAAAGTGGGCAAGGGAATGGATAGCCAGAAGGGAAAAATTTGGAGCATCCAACAATCTGTTGAAAGAACTGGCTGCCAGAGACCCAACTGGTGCATGAACGTCTTGCAAATTTGTCCAGTGAAGTTTGAGGAGTTGCTTGAAATGATAAAACTAGAAATAGAAAAAAGAAAACAAGTTCATGTTATGATAATGGCAATTCCATGCAAGACCAAACTGAAAATAGCACTACAGTACATGGTAAGTGGTGGTGACAGCTTGCATTCACTTGGGTTATTGTTCAGAGTACTGCACAACACAATCTCTGTTTTTTTACCCAATGTATTGACAACGATTTATGATGTTTTGTTGACTGTATGGTCGCATGAAGCAACTATGGACTTCCTAGTAGCCACGACTAGGTCAAGTGATCATGAAATGGTGTGATACCAGCGAGTAAAGTTGAACAGGTTCAACTTTAGTCACAGCGAGTATTTTTAGTCGCTAGTTGGACGTGCTTCTGGCGACTAATCGGTCACACTTTGCAACTATGCTGCTACTATTCATCAAGCGAAATTGCGTCATGTGACTGAGGCTTAAGCTGGAGAGGGAAATTCAGGCTCGTCGGGCTGTAATACCCACCAAACAGGTGCAGGAGCTTGCTTTACTGTTGCCACGTCATCTGAGAGGTAAAATGCACTTGCTGCGACATATCTGACGCACACCCAGCCATAACGTTTGAGAAGCATTGTACATGAAGTAGATATAGGGAATGGCTTAACAACAACCTAATGATTAGGAGAGGTATTTCTTCTGCATGTAGAGACATATATTTACAACCCTTTTCTCTAGGACTTTTGATCATATCTCAGATGTGAACATAGAAATAACAACATTACCTGTGAGAAGGTGAGCAAGCAAATCACACACGTGTATGGCCTCTCGCCAGTGTGTCGCCGCATGTGACGTTTGTAATTCCCAGATTCTACAAACTGTTTGTTGCAAACATCACATGTGTAGCGTAATTCCTTGTTGTGGTAGCGTAGATGAACCTGAAAAGATTAACAGGCTTATATAGCCACATAAGAATTCATGAAATGGCTTCTTTTGAACAGTTCCTAAAAAAATGGATTGGCTGGTTAAAAGTGGGGAAGGACCAGGGTGAAGTTTAAAATAAAAAAATGCAAAGTACTCAGCGTAGGTAGAGGTAATCCAAGCAATAGTACACAATGAATAACGAGGCTCTGATAAGTTAAGTATATGAAAAAGATTTAGGAGTTAAAGTAAATCTGTCAATACATTACAAAAATCATACAAACTTATAAAATCAAGATTGTGTTTGTCAGTTAAACTTTGATTTACAGCAATATTTCACTGGTTCCTTTTAAGAAATTTTCTGTACAATGTGGTAATCTATTTATTCTCAAACTAACGATTACATCAAAGAAGCATGTAAATATCATTCACACAACTGAGAATATGCACAGCATCAGACCTAAGAGACTGTTTTGAGGATGACTTACAGCATAAAGCACACACTGTAAAACAAGTAGCACACATTAAAAAGAGCACCACACTTTAATTGGTCTATATGACATACACTAAATTTTGTTCACTTCAGCACTTATTGCTCATCATCCATCAAATACAAATTTCATAAGAATAATATTTTTAACATTCTCACTTTTTAACTAATATTTTTTTTAATATGTAGAGACAAATCAGATGGAGCAACATTACAGTTAATAGCCAAGAAAATGCATAAAGTACAAAAATATCGTATAAAAAACAGAGTTAAGACATATTTCAGATTTTATTCTTGCATCTACTACTTTTAAGTTTGATGAAAAGTGCCAAGAACATAATAACAAATTCACCTTGAGATCATGAGATCGTGTGAATTGCTTTTCACACAAATGACATGGGTAAGGCTTCACTTCATTATGTTTGAGGCGATGTCGACGTAAATCAGTCCCAGTCACATAGGTAGCTCCACAAATCTCACATGCATAATCTCTTTCACCTGAAAGAAAAAGTAAAATCAGGATTTAAGCTTGAACTTACTAATGTTAACTTGTAGGCATTCCTTAGAATTATTTTCTAAGGAATTTCTAATCAATTATATAATAAAATACATATCAATCTAATCTGCAGTATATGTAATCCAAGCAGTCTCACACATTACAAAAATCACCAACACTCAACTATATTCACCCCGGGTGGAAAGAGAACATTCTTATTGGTCACTGTCCTAAATGCCAGGAATACAGCACAGCACAGAAGGCAATACACATCAAGGCATGAAAACGTAGTGATTTATTTGCCTTTACTCATTCATAGGGAGACTGTTACCTACCCTGTAGCTATTACAATCCTGTGACCACAACAGATACAAAATGACCCTGCACTCAAATGGTAAGTGTACCCCACTCAGCAATCTCACATCCCTCACAAGGCTACATAATTTCTATTCACTCACTATTGTAGCTCTCCATCCACTTCCACAATTGTTCTTGCTTGTAGTAAAATGCTTTGTGAACATAAATCATATATATATATATATATATATATATATATATATATATATATATATATATATATATATATATATATATCTATATATATATATATCTATATATATATATATATATATATATATATATATATATATATATATATATATATATATATATGACTCTTGGGAGGTGGTGTTACTGTCAAATGATTATGTATATGTACACATTTATCGCCAGTGCAAATTAAAACTACCATAAATTGAAAAAAGAGTGCTAATTGGCTAGTAACACATCTGCAAGTTTAATGTAAACTATCGTAGAACAAGGACTTCCTTCATTGAATATGTTTAGATACCATGCAAGTGAATTTGCATTTAAACCTTTACTGTCACAGCTTAAAACATTGATGATAAAGTTGATATATAATATCTCCATACCTGTATGTAACTTTGTATGTCTCTTGAGAGCATTTATGGCAAAGAAAGACTGACCACAGACTTCACACGTGAACCGTCGTTCACCAGTGTGATAAACTAGATGCATTTCCATGTTGGCCTTACGACTGAAGGCCTTTTTGCAAATAGGACATTCAAAGGGCCTTTCTCCTGTATGGGATAAAACTCTACATTAGTAAATCTAGTGCATTATATTTATATGGGCATTTTCTGATATTCTTAATTCAATCTATCACTTACAAATAAAAAGATAATAAAAAAGTGAAAATGAAGTACATAAATGAAAGGAAAACACAGGTTCCTACATGAAGCTTTCCAGAAATTAATACCCCATCTTTTTATTTGCCATGCCACTCATGTCATAATGTATCAGGATACAGAAAAGTCACAGGAAGTTTCTGATACTGAGAAGATACGAGTCAGCAATGTGAAGTTGAAGGATGCGGTGATACCATGGCAACGGCTGATACTTGACTTAAATAGTTCACTTCTAATGAAATTATGCTTTTTCACCATAAGTATTGGTCATATTTTCCTCTTCATATTTAATTTGTTGTTGCGTGGAATCAAGTAACTTGCAAAAACAAAATGGCTTCAATTGGTACATATAATACAAACCTTTATGTATTCTCATATGAATCCTTAAGTTTGTCCTGGAGGAAAGTACTTTCCCACACATGGCACACTGGCATGGGTTGGGACCATAACTGTGTTTGTGGCGGATATGGACCTCCATGTGGTTTTTAGTAGTGAAGAATTTTTGGCAATGATCACACTGGTATGGGCGTCCATTGTTGTGTTCAGAACGTTGGTGTTCCCTCAGCTCACCTCTGCAATATTCATTTATATACCATGAAAAATAAACTGGAAGATAAAAAAATTAATTAGTAAGCAAATGTGTGTGTGTGTGCGTTTACCTAGTTGTATTATACAGGATTCGAGCAGAGCTTATAGTATCCCATCTCCATATCTCCATTTATCCAACTTCTCTTTAAATCTATGCACATTGGTTGCTGTAACAACCTCCTCATTTAACCTATTCTAAATTTCCAGTTCTATGTGAAAAACTGTACTTCCTAATATCCTTCAAACACTGACTCTTCCTGATCATTTTAGAGTGTCCTCTCATCTGTCCAGCTTCTTCTTTCATCAGCAGCAGGTCCAGTTTATCTATTTTTTTCAGTACCATTTACTACTTTGTACAATATTATATGATCTCTTTCTCTTCTATTTTGCAAGGTTGCCTGACCCATTTCTTTCATCCTGTCTTTATATATTAGTTCTTTTAGCTTCAGTACCATCCTTGTAGCTGACTTTTGAATCCTTTCAAACTTCCTTATATCCTTCCTCATGTTCAGTGACTGCTGCACATTCCAAACTTGCATGTATCATACCAGCTATAATTTTTTACATCACATTCCTGTTTATTGTGAGTAGTGGGATGTATTGGTGTTAGTGATTTTCACTCATGAAAAATGCTTGTTTATTCATTAGGAGTTATCTTGAGTTTATTTGTGGTGAAAAATGAGGCTTGAAATATATTAAGAAATGTTTGTAAGAGGCTATGTTTAGGTTTAGATGTGTGAATGCAATTACAATGTTATCTGCTCACACACACAATACCTGTGGCAGTTGTCACCACCCTTGCCAAAGGTGTAATTCATATGTTTTTAGAAATCTTTTTAGGTAATTTTGATTCCTGATTTCTTCTGAAATGAAAGTTACTCAATTTAATGCTCTCTCACCCCAAACCCCCAATACTCCATAGGTCTCCCAAGATTGTTAATAACAGAAAGGTAGACGTAAGTTGAAAAGAGTCATAACCTGATAGCTATGTCTCCGATTTACCATAAGACATAAAACTAAGATTATTTCTGTAAGTATAGTAAAGTTTTTCAAGTCTTTTATGATTTAAAGAATAAAAACAAGAAATGAAAAAATAATAATGAGCCGTCCATCAGAGAGGGGATGTTTACTTCTTTGTGAAGAAGCAGATTACATTACCTGTTGTAGAAGACAACTCGACACACACGGCACTGCAATGGTCCTGGTTTCCTCTTTCCTGATTCTTCAGCTCTGTCTTCCAAATCTCCACCCTCACTATTATTATCATCACTGCTAAGAGAGAGAAATTATAATTGATCACACTTACAGAGCTGGGCATTGTAGCATCAAGTTGTGACTTTGCAACTTTGCTGCACCATGAATTTCAAAATCTTATGTGTTTTGAAAAAGTCAGACTAAGCAGTCACACCAACAATTTTTCAGAACTCTGAACAGGACTTTTTAAAAACAAATTACTGCAGCAATTTCAAGCCAATTTTAAAGTCTCATATGGCTGAAAATGACAAATTTGAGTTGGTAGCAATTAACTTGATCTTATTCTTAACTTTCCTTTTATGATAGATTAAATTCTTCATGTTATATGAGACCAAATTTACATGAAACTACCTAAACAGAACAAAAAAAGTTTGTCATTCTCAAAATTATAATAAAATAGAAAATTGCACACAGAAGACCAGGGCTAGTTGGCAGCAGCAGTAAGTTGGCACATTTGTAATATTTGAAATGTTTACTGTTACACGTAATTGTAATTCACATTACAAGATCAACACATGTTTTCTCGATCACCAACAAACTGCCACACTGAGAGGCTGCATTGGTTAGCTGGATTGATTTTTATATCAGTAAGTAAATTTTCATTGTCTTATATTGTTTATTAAAACATGTATGGGGTTATAGATGCCCCACATTACTATGATGAACTACAACAATCTCAATGTAGTGTCCACCACTTGCCTATTTGGTGTGAGTCCGGCTAATATTTTGGCACAGTTTAGGACTGCTAGGGTTTCACCCCTCAACAGAAACTGTTCTGAGTTTTTGTGTGTTTACATGACTGAGACCACAGGAAGATCAAAGAGATTGAGCTACACTGGTCAACAGGTTATGTTAAGTTAGGCAGAACATGTACTGGACATCACACACCATGCCATTCAGGCAAACTGATAGGATTGAAACCTACCATTCTTGAACATGGCATGTTACAAATAGTTTTTTGTTTATAATTTTAGTGACGGAATTATAAAGAACAGAACACACATTTTTATATGCATATTGTACCTTCCATTATCAAAAATTAAGACAGTTTATCAAGCCTACTGTAATAATGTGATTACATGAATAAGGTTACCAAAAATCAAGTTGACAGTTAACTATATAGTATTATATAATATTTGATCACAGAATTTGTTATTTTTACCAACATAAATTAATCCATACTAATTCATCCCAATTAATTGGTATTGACTCCAATTCACTTCTAATTATTTCACATCAATTCCAATTACTATTTCAATTTTTTTTTTTTTTTTTTTTTTTCAAATACAATTAAATTTCACTTCATGCATTTTTTGCATCAGTTCCAATTCAATTCATAATTGACTCCATCCCTGCTGCCAGCTGTAGCCTTCTCCTATATATACCCTGTTTCTTTTAATTAAATACACTGACAGTATATGAGCTTCTTCCCTCTTGTACAGCATTAAAAGTTGCAGAGACTCATATTCATCACAGTTTGCTTTCCTTTGCACCTTCACTTTGGATTCCATTCCTTGAAGACAGTCATATAGAAAGCTCCTTAAACTTTGGAAAAAACTGGGAGAATATTTACACAGCCTCTTGACCATAGATTCTTATTTCGTTTAATTTTCCAAGTCATAATATAAAGTTGCTGATTATATACAATGATATTTTGCACGAAATTCTAAGTTTTTGTTTCTGGTGTAAGAGACAACCTATTTTTTGTCCTTTTAGTATGATTCAAGTGTTATCTTAATAATAAATGGTAATCTGTTTTGCCAATACGAGACAAACTAACTTTACATAAAGATTACATGAAAAGGAAAAGGAATCAACTTCTTTTTCATTGCATGCTTTTTCTCCATTATCATTCCATTTACACAACTTTTGGTATTCTCCCTCATTACCTTGAAATCCTATCTTGCTATGTCCCATTGGTAAGCAATACTGGTGAAATTTATAAGCAACTCTAAGTGTTTCAGTAAAATTAAGATATTTTAAATATAGGAAGATTGAATGTTTAACAAGAAGACAGTAAACTAACCTTGTTGCACTCTCATCTATTTCTTCTTGAAATTCTTTGGTAATGACGTCAGAACTTAATCCAGGTCCTTCATGAGCTTCCTCTTCAACAGCCACAGGCTCATCTACTGATGCCTCCTGGAGGGTGCTAACATGAGGCTCTATTCGCTGGCCTACAGTTCTCTTATGAGAAAGAGGTGTAGTGCGTAAGCCAGCAACACCACCAGTAGGCATATAATTCCTGGTTTTGCTTCCACGAGGTCTGCCACGTCGTCGTGGTGGTTTTGTAAATGTACTTGATTTATTCGTAATGATTTCCTATGAAAAATTATAATGTTATAGTATATATATTCACAATGCATTAAAAACTAACTCTCTGTACTGTTTTTTTCCTTTCACCTAACATACCCTCTCAAAGTTCCTCCTCTCTCTAATATGACCAGAATCCTTGTTTCCCAAAAGTTCCTCATTCCTATTCTATGGCAGGACACCTGCATCATCCAAGAGATGCTTTGTCCACCTCATCTTGGATGTACAAACATACATCTCACTGCAGATTCTATAGTATAGTACAATGCATTAAATAAATGTGCAGTATCATATACAGCACACAATCAAACTCAGTAGACATTCAGTGATATAAAGTACTCAATATGAGAACATAGATCTAACCACCCTGGATAACACAAACTATCTGATATCCAAATCAGCTGTCCCTTCACCAACTAGTTTCATCAAAGAATTTATACTTCATCAAAGAGTTTATGCTTCTTGATTCTATTCTTCCATTTTGCAAATATCATTCCCCTCCTATAAGCAACTTCGGCTTCACTAACATCTACTTTATTTACAAACTTTCCATACTTCATTCTCTCACTAAGGCCATGTCACTTCAATGCTTTGCTTTCTTGACTCACATTTTTTTCATGCCGCAATTGATTAGTAAAGGAGGTTAGGTTAGGTCCGGTCCTTTACTACATATGTACATATGATTAGAATTTCATCAACTTTCAGCACTTCCAAAAAATTTCAGTCTTTCATAACATTATCCATAAAACTTTACTTCACCTGTTTTTGGTGGTCCAGTGTAGTCTGCTGACTATTACGTGAAGGGCGTGCAGATATCCTGTTACTTACTGATCTTCCCCGTCCCCGTCCACTTGCCTGAGAAAGTTGAAATAGGATAAGCAATAAAACATCACAAAATTACACATGTACACAGAGTTCTCATTTTATCCAGGTCCAGAAAATATCAATTTGTGAAATATGTCATAAATAAATCATAAATATGACAGCAATTCTCTAAACATGATTAAAATTCATTCTTATATAATGAGTATATATAGAAATTATATTCATGTTAAAAAATAAAACAATCTCTGAGTTCCCATTTGGGGAGATGATAAATGTTCCCAATATTCAAAGGGGTTTTATTTTTCATTTAACTTAAAAAATGACAATGGGATTTCTACCATATTACAGTCTTCTCATTCTCAGAAGAAGATTTAGGCAGTTATGCTGCCACATCACAAAGCTTGTCTTTGATATATCAGTTTTTTTACTTTTTTTATTGAAATTCAAATAGCATTTATGGATTATTCAGCCTATCAAACCTTGCAGTGATATGAACGGCTCATGTTTTATGATAATAGTCAGTGTTTTACATGAATATCACAACATTTGATACCAAAGCTCTGCAGCGTTGTCATACAGGTCAAGAGCAGCTGGAGTGCTTATTTGTAAGGTCAGGTCACTCAGGTCAAAGAGAGGAATGGTCAGCCTCTCAGAGGTTATTCTATTGCTGGCCATCACCCACTTGTTCTTTACAACCAAAAAAACTTCTTTACAACATGAATAATTAAACATTTCTTAGAGAAGAAAGGCAATAGAGATCCTATCATCGTACCCTCTAAACCAGAGAAAACCCCAATATAAAGAAAAAAATTTGCCTTGATTTTTACCTTTAAAGGTGGTGTGGAAAGAAAATTGTAACCTACACAAATAAATTACAAAAAAATCCTGAATTGCCCAAAATCATGCGGAGGGCATAAGCCAGAGCAAACATATCCTGGCATACTAACAAAATGAAAAATGTTGCCTATATGTATTATGAAAAGAGAACAAGATTCCTAGAGCATAAGACAAGTACAGTGTCAGACAATGATTGCATAGACTTTACTATTGCTTACCTTTCCTTTACCATCAGTTGCATTTTGAGCAATGAGAATGTGATCCAGCAAATGTTTTTTCAGTTGTGTCCACTGAACATATTCTTGACCACAAACATTGCAAGTCAAATCATCTGTGCTCACTGTGCCCTTTTCTTCTGACTCTCTCTTTACTGTGGCACCTGATCCATTTGTAGTCTTGGAAGACAAAGGCACAGGTGCACCACACATGTCTGGGTTATCATACTCTATGATTAATAACTCTCCAACCTGAAAAAAAAAATTATACTATTATTCAAATAACTATTGCAAACTCAACAGCTGCAGAAAGCTCATTATGAAAAGAAATAAAAAATATA
Organism: Callinectes sapidus; assembly: GCA_020233015.1. Lineage (NCBI taxonomy): Eukaryota > Metazoa > Arthropoda > Malacostraca > Decapoda > Portunidae > Callinectes > Callinectes sapidus. Next base: position 144,801 of record JAHFWG010000090.1, on the reverse strand, counting down.
AAAGAAAAAGCACTAGAAAAATTAGCAGTGAATATGAACAATAGATATGGGGAAAAGTCAGACACACTGAAAACTTTTTAAGGATTTAAGATAATAAATAAGAGTCACAGGATAAAACTGTGGTAGAAAGTAGAATTTGAGTAAAACCATAAGCTTGAAAAGATGAGGTATGAAAGGGAAGATTAAGGAAAAAGATAAAAGAAAATACATATACTTATACTATATTCTGATGTTTCTTACTTTAAGCTAAAACAATATAGCTTAAAAAAGAGTAAAATCTAAATGTTGAAGTAGTCTTAATCTAATGACTGGAAAATACAAAAATATCAAAGTATTTTGTTGGACATAGAATACAAGATGTAACTGAGCTTTTATTGTGTATACTTTTGCCTAATTTATTAATAAAATGGTTTATTACTTATGCTACTTTCATATCATCTATTTCCTAAGTCAATATAGTACCTTTGGCTGTGAAGAGACTGAACGCCCAGCAGTTGGCAAAGTGTCAGTAGTAGATGTAGGCAGCTGGGCACCAAAATCTAACAGTTCAGATTGTGGCTCCGGCAGTTCCTCCTCCCCTTGAGGACTCAGAGGGGTGTTTGGAGTCTGGGGTGTCATGGGACGAGGTGAACCACCCAGCTCTTCAGTATGCTGTTCTACCACACCTTCTACCTCCAGGACAGGATACACTGCACTAAAATAACCACAACATTAAATTCTAGATTACTAAAAGAATTACTGAATAAAGAAAAACCAAACACAACAAAAGATCTCAACATTCAACCACACTGTTGTAGCTTAGCATATCCATCGAAAAAATTAAGTACGCACATACTCATATGAACATACACAATAGTATCATATATATGTGTGTGTATATATATATATATATATATATATATATATATATATATATATATATATATATATATATATATATATATATATATATATGATGGAATGTTTACTGAATTAAACAATGTTTGCCATGTAAACATCTTAAGTACAAGTAGAGATATGGAATGTCCATCTTGCAGAGAGGACACATACAAGAGTAATCACCATCATGGACTTCAACCATTATAAGTGATAAGAGCCATGATCACACAGTGACTACAAAGAAAAAAAGTGTGTGTGTGTGTGTGTGTTTGTACCAGTATATACAAGTACATGAGTACTTATACCTATTAAGTAGTATATACTTTTATGGCAAGTGTATGTAAATTGTGCGTGTGTGTGCATATACAGTGAAGACTCAATACTCAAATATTTTGGAAGTCAAACTTTTGATATTCAAATGCAAAGTTTAACTTGTTATGTACTCAAAGAAATATCTGGTATTGGAACATCAACATAAGGAGTTGTAAACAAAGGCTCTGCCTCCCCACCGCTGCCAGTTATCCTGCCGAGGTCATGAGAACAACAACATTCTGCAGAACAAAGAGGCCATTAACCCTTAAAGGATGTAGCAGTGGGGTGGGCATATTTTTTAAAAAAATAAATAATTTCTAAAATCTCAAAAGATTTATATCTTGCTAAAATATACAATGGGGCCATCTCTAACACATCAGAGCACCGTTTCCATCTAACATGGTGTCTACTTAGAACAGTGACTTGATCTATTGCAGTGGAGTTCCATTATAACATGGTGGCAGAGTGGCAGCAGGTCGAGGGGTGAGGCAAGGCAGGGTAGGAGGGCCACAACTTGTGTGCCAATGCATGGTGAGCTGCATGGTGGCCCTGTGTAATTTCATAACCAGCATAATCAGCCTGATTTAAAGTCATGCAACTGCATTTGAATAAGTCAATTTGGCACAATAGTCAACTTCTATAATTTGACTCCAAAATGTTGTACTAGAGGTTTACCTTGCATAAAAGTTAAACCCCCTAAACTATTTCTCAGCTTGGCCCAATGTTGGCCTGAGTCATTAAGTACTGGGTTGTAAATTAAGTTTTATCTACAGTAAAGTATCTAAAACTACAGAAAGTGAATTATAATTGTGGTGTGACTACTGGTCGGGGCAGCGGCAGGGAGGGAGCCTTTGTTTGTAAACACCTGTGGACCTTCGAGTACAAGATATTTTTTTGAGTACCAAGTTGAACTTCTGCATTCAAGTATCAAAAGTTCAACTTCTAAAATGTTCAAGTATTGAGTCCATCACTGTAGATGCATGCCAACTTGTAATATTATACATACTTGGTGAGCTGTGGAGTAGTTGAAGATGATGATGATGGTGGTGGTGCAGGTGGTGGTGCAGGTGGTAGTGGTGCTGGTGGTGATGGAGATAGCTGTGAAGATACTGGTGGTGGTGGTGGTGGTGGTGCTGTGAGCTGAGGGGATCGAGTATGGTCATTGGCTTTTTGCTTGTGGCGTCCTGTTATCTCATGGTCTCGTAAGCCTTTTGCACCCACAGACTTAATACATATGTCCACCATACACCAGCAACACAGGGCATATGTTTCTCCCTTGGTAGAAGGACTGACCCACTGGTATTCATCTTCATACTTGGTGCTGTAAATATAATTACTATCATTAGTTACAATCAAAGTTAAGCAGAAAATGCAGTTCTATCTATATACCAAACTAATACTTCCTAACAAGGTACTCCATGCCATACACATATGTACACATACTTAAAAAGTACCATGGAATAAACATCTATGTTTATGATGGTAAAGAAAAACTTTCAATAAACAAGGAAGGAGCACCAGAATATGCACCAGGCTTGTTTCCCTTTACATTAAATTTGTTTGATTTACATTTAGTACAGTAGCTTTCCTATCTAATTTTATTAAGAAACATTCTTTGGTATGCCAGACATACCATTGTTTGATGAACATTTTAATCACTGTCTTCTTATACTTATTTTTAGCTAAAGTAACATGTCAACTCAAAGGATTTTAATATGTAAATATCACTGACCAGAGGTTGTGACATCTAAATGTAGCCACACCTCTTTTTCCCAATTCCACTTCATGTCTGCCCCCCATACCCACTCTCACATTGTTTCTACATTTCTAACACCCCTCATGCCCATCTCTTTTATCTAAACCTTCACTTCTCTCTCTCTCTCTCTCTATGGTCATTTCGATTTCTTAAAAATAAATATTTAGCTCTCCCTTGCTCTCCAGGAACTAATCCATAAACCCAAGAGAATGCCAACCTCTCACCACTTTTCCCATGCTTCAAGCTGTGTGTGTGTGTGCGTGTGTGTGTGTGTGTGTGTGTGTGTTACATCTGTCCTGACTATGGAGAGAGAGAAAGAGAGAGAGAGAGAGAGAGAGAGAGAGAGAGAGAGAGAGAGAGAGAGAGAGAGAGAGAGAGAGAGAGAGAGCATGGTGACCAATACTAGAGGTCCAACGTAGTCAATGAATACCTAGAGTAGGAGAAATACCCTACTAACTGGGTCAAGGACAGCCGCTATCCCACCGCTGACGATGTTTTTATGGCAGCGCCAGACTTGTTCCTCATGCCACACCAGACTGCTCTACAAGAATAGTTTTCATTAGCAAACTCAACAAAAGTAAATTTTCATCTGAATTTGACATGTATGTATGTATATTTGTACGCATGTACGTACAGAGTAGAGTAGGGAATGATAGAGGTGATGGATGCTGTGAGGAGTTCAAGGACATGTTTACTCCGTCACTTTCCCCTCTGCCCGCAATGCCCGAAAGGAAGTTCTAATTGTGTGGCTACATATTTCTTCGGTGGCTGAGGGGGTGCGGCCTGAAGGCAAGATGGTCTGGGTGGAGGGAAAGGTGCATGGACACATATCATGCTTCCTTGATTATCTTGTTTAAAGTTTGTGTCTGTCGTTGACTTGTGGCAGCGCGGGAACATAACTGGTCTTGGCGAGTGTGAGACCACGCCTCATTCTTTGCTGCTACTCCCACAACCTTATCCGCAGGTAAACCTAT
>JAHFWG010000090.1:117017-140780 GCA_020233015.1 Callinectes sapidus | reverse complement strand
GATTCTCTCCAGTACACGATGAAACAACTATATCCCTCATTTCATGAATCTATTCCTATGATGATGAATCACTGAGGTGGGTGGGCGTCTCCTCTAGCCAGCCATGTGTGTTTCAACACGCTGAGAAGAGGAAAAAATTTGATGTTGCTGGAGTGAAACAAGGATCACAGGCCTCCCCTTACTAAACGTGAGACAAGGAAGAAACTAATTGATGAAATCAGGGTCAAGGCCAGAGTGTGACCCACACCGCCCTCTAAGCCACCATTTGCCAGGCCTCGCCCACCCCGCCCCGCCAGTCAGCTGCCTGGTGTAAAGGTTCCCTCCCGTCTCTTAGAAGTGTCGCGAAATTTACTCCTATGGACACTGTTTGTCAAAGAATTATGTATGAAGAAGTCACTCGTGGTGGATGTGTGAATGTCGAGATTGCGTGTGATGTAGTGAGAAAGTTGAAGAAAAGAAGATGAGTTACGAATGTTACTACACAAGAATGTATATCCGAAATGTGATGTAGGCTACTGTCTCGTATAGGAGGACTGAAAACAAATTGCAAATCTCAAGGGACTATGAGAAATGTCAAGGGTAGCAAGAGACCTGTCGTAATGTCAAGGCCAGGCACACCAGCACACCATGCACACCTCAACACTTACTTCTTCGTCAGTGTATTGCCTCGCTGAAAGAATTCAGGAGATGAAGTGTGAAGTCATTTATGTGATTCCTTGCTTGCTACACACACACACACACACACACACACACACACACACACACACACACACACACACACACACACACACACTGGCCTTTTTCTTGGAATATGAAATTAATTCTGTTACTTATATATATATATATATATATATATATATATATATATATATATATATATATATATATATATATATATATATATATATATATATATATATATTGTAAAGTGAAATTGAAGTTCTGAAACTGAAAACGAACAAACAAACGAGTAAAAATAGTGTACGCGTTTGATATTTCTCTCCAGAATGTATTGTTTAATGAATGATATAATTAAATTGGGATGAGTGTGTCTGTGCCAATATCAGATCTCTTCTCTACACTCACATCGACAACTTGCATCAATATAATTTTCAGTTAACTCATCCATTTGGCCTGCGTGTCATTAAGAATTATTTTCCACCCGCCACTTCAGTATAGTATACAATACACTCACCTGTCTTTTCCCTTACACTGGGCAATATCGGCCGTCAGCAACTTTCAAAGTAAAAGGTCAGGCTAAAGCAAAGTAAAGCAATCGTTATATTTTGCTAACACCAGTACCGCACCATCATCATTTATTATCGTTACCATCATTCACACCTTCAGATGTACTGTCGATCATGATTCACATTGCTGATGTTTTCACCACCACCACCACCACCACCTCATCTCTCATATACAACACTCCTGGTAGGTTTGCCATTAAAGGCAGGAGAGAATAACGATCGGGATACAGTGGGTCGCTTTGTTGTTGGTGCATTATCAAGGTCCTGTGGAACCATACCCTGGTGGCTGTGGTGGCAAGACGGAGGAAAGCTGTTGGAGCGCAGCCTTCCGGGCAGGTGCTGACCATAACTGTGAACCTTCCTTTCCTTCTTTCTTGGTATCCTATTCTTTCACAACTGTCATGGATTTCCTGCACTCCCTCCCTTCTGTCTTGATGCTCTTGATGTCTCACCACTCGCCACATAGTCTGGTCTCACCATCTCCATTATGCCTGATCACGACGAGGGTGCTGCTGTCGTCCACCCTTGCACGCACGTCACCATTACTGGAATTTTAACGCATTGCATAAAGTACTGTAGGATACTGCATGGAAACTGCATATTAAGGTGAGGAATTGCCGAGGGCACTTCCTGTCAATGAGTACAACAATTTGAAAATGGAGTTAATAGTATACTAAGGATCTTCGGGCAGCTGTCAAAGGGCTCTGCTCCCCAGTCTTCCGTTTCTGACGACTAACAACCGCAATGAATGCAATTTGGCTGAGATCTAGAAACAAATAACAAGCGATCGTTGAAACTTAATGAATTTTACGAGTAAGAAAACCGCAAGACAAAGAAGATTTTAGGTTGTATATGATGTTTCTTCAGCTGTGGCATCGACACTCATAATGGAATGAATTTGTATCAAGGTGTGTGTGTGTGTGTGTGTGTGTGTGTTTCAGTGTGAGGAAACTGAATATATTAATCTCATTCCAAGAAAAAGAAGACTCAAGCTTCAGAATAGGCAAGTCGCTCTGTGTTTTTTCTTTCTTTTTCTTTCTTTCTTTCTTTTTTCTCCCTCTAGCTACGCTTAGGAAATACGCTGCAGACTTTCCGGAGAAGTAAATGTGAAAACGAAAATAGAAGTGAGTAAATGAAGAAGTGAATACATCAATGAATAGGCGGAGTATCTCTAGGAGTTTCATGTCAACTCGTCCATTTTTGTGAGTTGCTGATACTTTTTCCGTGGCTTATTATAACTCGTCGTTAACAGAGATCAGGCTGGATGAGATAGGTGGAGTTAGTGACGTTCCCTGTCGTGGACGAATATTATTCTGGCAATAATAAGCTGTAGGTTGCCAACGCTTCGCCGCTTTCACTTGGCTTACCGTCTCAGCCAGTCAGCGTGAACCACTAGTGTACCAACCACCAGCCAGTCCCCTGTGCGCATGTGCAGGTAGTGGTTGTCACACATTCGCTCCGGATTCCTTGCTCTGGACAGGACACTCTCGCAGGTGAGCTGTATTCCAGTAAGAATCGCCTTGTGGTCTTTTATCTTAGCCACCAACCTTATTATCTTTGGGTATCTGCGACGTGTGCATCTCGTTACAACACGTGTATACTGTGTACGGAACTTAGTGATTTGCGGGGCAGGTAAAGGATGGGAGCAGCCAGTGTGTTGGTAGGAGTGAGTCATCCAGAGGACTTGTTCAAACGTTCGCGCCGCACACACACACACACACACACACACACACACATTGTCTCGTCTCCGGTATTTCCGGTAGAGAAGAAGTATTTCCCTATTAGCAAATGCACTGTTCAGATTGCTGCATCAGATCTCGGAAAAAAAGTGAACACACAGTCAGCCAGGTCATTGTTCCTCACCCAGTCGTAAACTTCATGTGGACAGTATTATGTAGTTTCCCACAAAGTGATCCACGGATTCCCTTAACAAGTAGTCCTTATTTGTACTTACCTGATGATACCTGCTAACCGCATGAGTAGCAGACTGTTGGTAATTTTTGTACGTGCTTTGGTTGTATTTCTCTCTATTCATCTTCAGTGTGAATGCGTGAAGTGCACATACATACATACGTCCAATGCAAAGTGGTTCGTTCCCTCTCCAAGGATCAATGACCATTCACTACCCGAGACTGAAAGGCTAATAATCCGTCCCTCGATGAATTAATGCCCTTCTTCACCTGCCACAAGTTTTGTCACAGTGAAGGAAGGTTTTTTGTTCCATAGATAAAACACACACATGCACACACAGTTTAGTCACGCAAAATACTTTAGTGGGTTATACAGTATGAATTCAATTAGTCTTGTTTTCCTTCGTGTGTGTGTGTGTGTGTGTGTGTGTGTGTGTGTACTTAATTTGAAGTGGTTAAATTCTACGGCAAGATAGACCATGGTGCCAGTCGAACATGAAAGCGTCACAAGATACACTGAAACCTTAAACCAAAAATGGAGCATCTCTACTCTGCAGTGTGTGTGTGTGTGTGTGTGTGTGTGTGTGTGTGTGTGTGTGTGTATCTACTTGTATATTACAGGGTTTGAGCGGCACCTATAATGACCCGTCTTCATATCTGATCTTATTCAATATTTCCTTAAATTTGTGCACACTTTCTGGTGTTACAATCTCATCATTCAGACTATTATAGATGTCCGCCGTTCTATGTGGAAAACTAAACTTTTTAATGTTTCTGAGACATTGTCTTTTCCTCTGTGTGTGTGAGAGAGAGAGAGAGAGAGAGAGAGAGAGAGAGAGAGAGCGCTCACGTGTGTGTACGCCTGTAGATTACCAGATGTTCATTACTTTATCAAATCATGTAGTTTATGTACGATAAGTTTGATAGATGAGAACACACACACACACACACACACACACACACACACACACACACACACCATAAATAGTGTTGCATTCAAATATGATCCTTGCATAAGTTATCTGTTTGATATTCATTGACAGAGGTGCACCATATATCTGCTTGCCTATAATACAACGTACATACCTGCACTTGAAGGTTTCCCCTGAGGTTATGCACTGAAGATGTCATTACACAGTTTTTCCTGTAGCCAGTGGCCCAGTAGAAGTGTTCAGCAGTTCCAAATAGTGAGCACGTGAAGTACCAGGTGTCAACAAGTATCCTGACTGTGACAGCTTGATAATGACGTCGTACCATTCATACAAACACTTAACTTAACCGGAAACGAGATAAAGTTTGAGTCATGGAGGGAGGGCGTGAACTGAGCTAAGGACTGATGACCCCTTCCTTGACTGGGAAAGCAGAAAGTAGTGGCTCATATCGTGGTCTTAATTGCCACAAGGTAATAAGGTAATATTTGGGGTTATAGTACTTCCATGTAATTAACGACTTATTCTTTTCATTTAGATTTTTTTTTCTTTTGTGTGTGTGTGTGTGTGTTTTAGCCTCCATCTTACCATGAAGACTCAAATAAGATGCTTAACAGTCACAGAGTATTTCCGAATTAAACCTAAAGTCACGCTCTATATACAAATGGTTAACACTAAAATCCTTTATCAACTAACATTTTTGTACCACGTGAGGTTTGTGATGTATTCTGCAACTCAAAATTTTTATGCTTTATGTTCGGGATCCCCCCCCCCCAACCCCTTCTGTATGTGGGATACGTGACGTCACAATACCGTACGTCTTGTCTTTGTTTCTCGAATCTTGTTAAAAACTCATAAAGAAACTTGGATCTCTGCCTATAATACAACTTATCTGGTATATATTTCATATTTTGGATAGCAGGAACATAAAAGTGAACAAGTTATCCAGCAGAAGACCTGCATTTCAGCGATAAATATTTTTTTACATCACTGAAACAAATCAAGAAATGTATTTCAGCGATAAATACTTGTTATATCATGAGAGAGGAGCGTTATTGTCATTCAGCAGGTTAATGACACAAAGAGTGAGGCAAGGTCAAAGTAGAATTCATGCCGTGGAACTCTACTTACTCTACATTTATAACTAACTACCACCCACCAGTCAGCACTATGTAGTGAGGGGGATGCTGCGCGGGTTGTAAGGAGTTCCCAAACAATTTATACGAAAGTGTCAAATTATTATTGTTTTTCTCGCAGTGAATCGTCTCATAATATAAAGTAGTATCACGAGCATATTCTTCTGAACAAAATATACATTTTTTTTTCTTTTACATGAGAGAAATCTACGAACCTCTGTAAGATTAAATTCGTTATTACAAACAACCTTAATATCTTGGTCTATGGTGTCATTCATAAATACCGCAAAAGATGCTAGCAGTGGCTGCGCCAGGAGATTTTCATTGGGAGGACTCAGAGGGCTGAACTTAAATGTGGAGGAGCTTCATGGGGAATTGTCATATTTTTAATGTATATTCTAAGTAATACTGGGAGGGACTGAGGGGGGAAGAGTCATTGTTGGAGGTCGGGGTTCCTGGCCCCCCACCCCCACTGTTAGTACAGGGAAATTTACACACACAAATAACTCGTATCTAGATAAAAAGTTAAGCCATAGCAATCGATTTTGAAGTATCGCTACTTTGATAGCCCTTGTTCAGAGCGTGATCGAGACAGCGGTACTCTGTCTCGATCTTCGTCCAGGAAAGCCGCATCTTCTGTCTAATTTGACTGCTGGTGCGGCTGCTGCCATATCACGTACTGACCGATCCTTGGGTAGGACTGATACACACCGTAGAATAATGACATTATTCCTAAATATGCGTCACATGCATACAGCACACTAACCATGTAGGACAAATTATTATTCACAGCACATAAACCGCATCAGACAATGTTACTATACTTCTCATTAGCTTTATAAAATAAGTGCACATGACATTAATCTCTAGTAATTGTATATACATAGTACATACTTCGAAACAAACATTGTGTTCTGCCGGTTATATCCCCTGTTTTGAACATGCTGGTTTTCGGAAACCTAGCTAGATGTAGTCAACAACAATTGATCTTGCAAACATCAAAATAATGAGAGAACTTTTCCTTTCACAGATGAGGCAAGAGGCCTAAGGCAGCACTTCACAACCTTCCTCCACCCACAGTAAAGTGCTCTCACAAGGTAAGCTCTCCCAGCCTGTCTTAACTGCACGATTTCCCATCTTTATATCTTTGTCATCTTTGGTATCTCTTGTCAGTATGTCCCTCTTTATAATTGATTTGAGCATCAGAACATAATGCCTTCTTCTCAGTGTAGAGTAGAACAATTACTTGAGTGTCAAATTATGTGTAACTTTGTATGATGTTGTTTTGTCTCTTGTAATATGTTGCATGTTTAAGGAACATCAAAATAGGTGTGTTGTCTGCACTTCAAAATTTTACTTGAGAGAGAGAGAGAGAGAGAGAGAGAGAGAGAGAGAGAGAGAGAGAGAGAACAAATTCTTGCTTATGTACTCAAACTACAATTGGCACATTTTCCTTGGAACTTAACCACCTGTGCAACACAGTAATGAAGTTCATCTCAATGCTATTACATACTGATGTTTCATCCAAGGAAAATTCATTTCTGTAGTTCACCTTTAACTTATTTTTTGTTTTTAGTACTGCATTCTTCTTGTACCGTTCATAATACACTGGTAACAGACATGAAACCTCTAGGAATCGAATAGAATTGCAATCAAATTCTGCCTAAACATGAAAACCCAAATCAAATGTTCTAAAAACAATCAAGAGAATGAATGATATATAATAGTATTATGTCATTCTCACTCTAATAATGTATGTATAAATATGTTGCACTGTGTCTGTACTACAGCTAAATGAAGAAAGGAAGTAATATGATGACATCTTGACAACTAATATAATTTTACCACTCCTTATATAAGATGACACTTGTGGAATAGAATGTAGAAACAAACAACAGGAGAAACCCATCTCAGATATTTGTGTTATGCAGCTGAAGCAGTACTAGCAACATGTCAGTGTCAGGGAGGGTGGGGGGAGGGGCACTATCCTTATTTCTTCTATAGTGAATTTCTTTTGGGTATGATTATTTACCTTTCTGTTAATGTTTTACTTGTGTTCAGAAGTGTAGGCAGACTTACATGAGATTTCTATAGCTCTCTCTTTCTCTCTCATTTACATGGTGTGTGCGTGTGGTATGTGTATACATCACCATTTTATTTATAAATAACTATTCATTTAACTTTGGTATGCACTTGTGTACTATAGATAGATAATAATTATGAGCCCCTCCTTGAAGTAAAAATCCATGCTATCTCTTGGGGTAATAATTCATCAAACAACCAATCAAGCAAGCAAATGCAGTACAAAGTAGTACCACTTTTTAGCATTTATTTGCTTAATATATCCTAAACTATTTCTTAACATCCAAAAGAATGCCCAAAAACAAAAGACCATGGGAGAAGTTGATTTCAATTCCTTTTATTTATCTATTTATTATTTATTTATTTTTGTGTGTGCATTCTTCTAAAGATGTCATTTGCTGTAACAAAAGCATCAAGCAAATATAGAAAAAAACATTGAAAAATTGGTACTACTAGTGTGTGTGTGTGTGTGTGTGTGTGTGTGTTCATTTATTTGCATATTTGACTTAAAATATAGTAGTTTCATTTATATTACTTCTATAATGTATTGTACTGATATTGTATGTACCTTCTCTTCTCCTTTTCCCTGAATTGTTGCTCTGCTCTGCCTCTTCACTGGCTCTTCTCTCCCCTCCCATCAACAGTAGTTCATCGTTGACAGTGGAAAACATGGGGAAAAAGTAAGTCGCTCTTCATGCCCTAATTTCGTCTGCACTCACACTCTAGTTAACAAGGGATCAGTCCTTCAGGGTATTCAGGTATTTAGTGACATGATGTGCATGCTAGTTCATTCAAACCTTTCTTGCTTTTTTTTTTTTTCCCTTCAAATTTATTGGTGCTACTCATTCCCATTACTTAACATTCATTTAAACTGAATGTGATTGAAGGCAAGTACTGATCTGCTTATATACATACGTGCATTTATATTACACTCTGAAAATACAATGGATTAATATAATAAATTGTATTCCTATTATTAGCTAACGTTTTACTTTTAATTTCATGAGAATTTAAGCATGATTCTTGTTTACTGAACTCTTTATCTTTTTGTCAAGTGTAAAGTCTTTTTGTTAAACCTTGTGCTCATAACCTGATGATATGAATAAACTGTTCTTGTATTTGAGTGTGAGACTTGGATAAAGAAAGGCCAATGGGTGTTTTAACTCATTACTTGATTATTTTTATTATTTTGTCACTGTTCTTAGTTTATCACAATAGATTTATTATTTCAATATTGCCATCAGAAGCAAAAGATGTTCATGTTGCTTGGGTTAATTCCCATCTTGCCCCCAACAGGCGCCCCCCAAAAAAATTGTGGTTGATGAAAGCAACTTTCACTTTCAAGTGCAGTAGAATATTTATAAACAATTCCTTTTACCCTACAATGCATAGCTTAGCATTACTGAATGTATCTGTAATTGAAATTGAAAAAAGCAAATTTTGGACTTGCTCAAGTGATGAATAGACTCTATGTAAAGTCAGCTGTTGTGAGCAAAAATAGAATAAAAGAAATATAAAAAAAGTTATATACAGATTAATTTGTTCTGTGATGGAGCTTGTATCTCAAATTGCTTGTAACTCAAATTAATTATCCCCATTGAAATCAACTGAAATACTATTTATCAGTTCCAGCTCCACTACCCATTTAAAAAAAGAGCAGTCCTAGGAAGTTTGTTTTACCCTTCTATTAAGAATGTTGGCAGTGAGTTAGGCATAGTATATTGTTACATAGTGCCACTTGCTTTGGACACATGGTCAGACAAGAAATTTTAGTGGACAACTCCACAAGAAGCTAAAAAAGCTATTACATTATAAATGCTTCCATGATGGGGGGAGGTGGAGGGGGAGAGAGGAACACTTGAACTGAATGCATCAGAGGCAAAATGCTGGATGATTGCTGTGGCAAAAAGTGGTGGCGTACATGGAGCTGGTTCAGAACTCAAGTTTTTCTTGCAAGTCAAAACAAAAAATTGACCAAGTGACAGCTTATATCTTAAATTACTCATGAGTGTGGACACTTTTAATTCAAGATTCCACTGTATGTTTTTGTGTCAGATAGTGCATTGAATGTAGGTCAAATACATACATCATATGCTGGATACCCAACTGTAGGTGAAACTTGAATATCAAGAATGGAATATGTTAGAAGGGGAAACTGTAAAGTTGTAAAAGTGCAGCTTTTGAATGGGAATATGGACTGTAGGAGTATATGAGAATGAATATAAAAAAAAAGATTGTTTGAAACATTGTAGAATTCCCTTATATAATCACTCCTAGTTTTCTTTGTGTGTGTGTGTGTGTGTGTGTGTGTGTGTGTGTGTGTGTGTGTGTGTACATGAAATGCACTTTTTTATTGAATAATGCTATGTCTTAACATAACAACTTTGATGTGATCAACTCAAGCCTTTATAAAAGTTATGTCAACCATATTTATGCATAAAATTGGCATTATTTTCTTTGTTTTTGTCTAAAAATACACTGTATGCTGGAAGTTTCTGCTTGGCCTTGGGGTATGCTGGACTGCATTAACTTTCTACTTTGTGTTTGAGAATAGAGAGAATGACTGGTGGTGTTAAAGGCTTTTTTCTTTTAATTCATATGACTTCAAATGAAAGTGATTCAATGATAGGATACAACTATATTTCACGTAATGTGCATTTTCATTTAATTTTTTTACATAGGTATGCCTTTAACTTAACAGTTGATTCAACAATGATACAAAATTATACATTTTTGTAATGTATGATTTCAGGCACATTTTCTAAGTTATATAGAACCATAAAGAATTCTTTCAATTTTGTTAATAATGTGTATTTCCATTGTATTTTTTATGATACAGTAAATGTAATCATAAAATACACCATGTAAAATATATGGTGTTTTATATTTCTTCAAGAAATCTCCAATAACTGTAAGAAATAATAAAATTTTCTTTATAAAACTAATGATTTTCATCCCTCCCTGACACCTGCAGCAGCAAAATGGACAGTGGAGGACAGCCAAGCTCCCCTGAGGAGGAACCTCCCAGGGACCCTGGTGTGGCCAAATACCATTCATACACCAATGAAGACTTAGAAGGACATCGTGCGCACTCCATTTACTTGGGTGTACACGTACCTGGGGCTCGTCGAAGGCCTCGCCACCGCCATCATCGCCACCATCACCACCACAAGAGTTCATCCAAGGATGGCTCTGAAAACCGACCAGGTTAGTGTAGTGCTGCCACTTCTTCAGAAAATTAACTTATTCTTTGAGTGGTAATATAATTAATATGCATACTGCTGGTGAAAACTATTGCAATTCAATGATTGCTAAAACTTGAGGGTGAAAATATAGCATGGTCTGTTTTATACAATTTAGTCTGCCTTATTATGGAAGAAATGCAAACTTCCCTCTAGATATATAAAAATTTGAATGACAGCTTCAAATTAAATGACAGATCCATATTGATTATTTTGATGGTGATATTCAAAGACAGAGGAGGGAGGAACAAGCACAGAATCATCCTAGGTAGGGTTATTAGCAAAGATTTGAGTGAAAAGTTTTGCTTTAGAGAAGAGATTAGATAGCATTGGCACCATCAGCTTGAAAGAAAGAAAGAAAAGAGGAAAAATTAAAGTTTTCGGATGTTTCTACCAAGATGCCTGAAGTTATGGGGAACTTATGTTTAGAAAAAAATCACATTTTTTTGTTGAATCTATTTTTTTTTTCTAGTTAGTTGATTAGTTAGAAAGTAGAATTTGCATGTTTGCATCCTGAAATATGAGGTGCATGAGGTTTAGGTGATGGAAAATTAAAGTACCTTTTGTGGGCCATCTCATTATGTTTACCAGTGTTGGAATGTGCAGGTCAAGAGAAAGAGTGAGGAATGCATGCCTCCATACCAGATACCATTACCCATTATGCACTCAGCACAGAGAGAGATTGGCCTCTGACATGGAAGGAATAGTCATTCCAAAGAAAATTTTGAATAATGCCTCTTCAGGTTCCCCCAATTAGCAGAGGTAAATTGCCTCCAGGCATGATGAAATTTTGCTGGAAGCTCACATTTAAGTTTTTTGCTTTTGTGGAACAGGAATTGATTTATTTTAAGGTATGCTCTTATCTCCTCAAAAGTGTATTTTTTTTCTCTCTCTCACTGTTTGTTCATGCAAGTTTGCTTGAATAGTAACTGGTTAGGAATGGCTAAGGAGAACTTTATGCTATCTATGAAGAGAATTGTGAAGTGCTTATTTCTCAACATTTTTAATAAAAATCAAGCATAAATTCACTATTTCTTACTGCTTAGATTTTATGTTTGCTGTGCCATTTCTAGCCATTAAGAGCATGTGTCACCATAGCTTGTGTGATTGACAACCCGGAGGCTCTTTCTTCACAAGTGCCTTTTTTTTTTACTGTGCCTCAATGTATTATTCATTGTAAATAGTTCCCATGTTGTGTTGACTTGACAGTCATAGCCACTGCATTATCAAATATATATATTGAATTTATGTAAAGGAGCCAGTGTGTTCCTAGTTTTCGATAAAAATAGTACCTCTCCTTCACCCTTTACCATTCTTAATGTTATTCATTCAAGTAGGCAATTCATATGATGAAAACTGATATTTGCATGGTAAGGTATTAATGAATGATGGCACAATGAGCAGTAAAGAAGCAAAGTGACTGGTTAATAAAAGATTATATCCCTATGATATCAATCACTTTTATGTCACTTGTGCTTCTGGATCATCTTCACTACAGTGGTGGTGGAGTCCTCTATCCTCTATCTGCGTGCCAGAAGCTGTCGGCTTCTTTCCTGATGTTGTAGCAGAAACAGAATGCATGAATAGTAATGCCAGTCATAATACCACAGGAGAGACCATACACAAGATCAAATTTAATCTTTTGATGAAAGAATAGTTCCATAACATTGGAAAGAGGCAAACATTTTACTCATATCCAAAGAAGGAGACACTTGTTTTGCTGACAAGTGTGATCTCAAAAATTATTGAAAATTATAGAAAAAAAAATTGGAATAGGTTCTCAGAAGATAACGATATCCTTACAAATTGTCATTGGTTTTAGGAAAAGTGGATCTTGTACTACAAATTCGTTGTGTTATTACTCAAAACTGGTTGATATGATAAAAGAGAGAGAGTTAAGCAGACTGTATTTATGTAGATTCAAGGAAAGTTTTTGATGAGGTGATACATAAAAGACTGTAGAAGATGATAGATGTTAATGGAAAACTGCTTTTACTTTTCCATTATTACCTATTATCTTTGCTTATTTAGATAAAGAAATTATGAAAAAAATACTTGCCACAATGATGTACAACTCTAGCTTTCCTCATAGAAGCATTAAAGTATAGAGTAGACTAGAGATAGAGTTAGTATGTGCTAAAAATATGCATGACTTTAAGGAAAAGTTGGTCTAGAACCATTATGGAGATGGAACAGTAGTAGTTTAGCTCCTCTCTCCCTCGTGTCACAACTTAGTAAATGCATGTGACAGCAAAGAATGAAATAGATGGACTGCTGGCAGGCAAGCAGTGTTGCCAGATAGCTGACTCTCAAAATCCATAATTTGCATTCAGGGAGCAAATCATCTAAAACCTCATTCCATGGATGTTATAAAAAGAGACTGAGGTAACAAGAAATATTCTTGTTCAAAATAGAAAAAGAAAAAATTGCAGTGTTATTGACATGATGAAAAATCAATGGTCAGACTTCTTTGCATTCAGAGTTCTGCTGTATGAGTAAAGACCACAGGTTTTCACTTGCAAGTTGATGCAGTACTCCTGATGATGTTACGTTATACAAGAATATTCAGTATCACATCAAGTTTTGTTGATCTTGATACATATCCTCCATATTATTTTAAGTTTTTTTACTTTACAGGAATTGTTTTATTTATTTTGAAAATGCCTCTCTAGTTGAATACATTATAAATTAGTACATATTTTAATGTATGGGCTATGGTTATAAAGATGTCAAATAGTGTTCATGACATAGCTTGATGGTAGCCTCCCACTCCCCCCAGCAATGCCCACACTGGAAGAGGACTGCCCTGATGGTTTCTCTTGTACGTCACCTCGGTCCAGGCCAGCCAAAAGGGACTCCCATGAGAACATGATTCCTTTTGAGCAATGTTTTTTGTATTTGATGGTCAAAAGTAACAGATTTTAAAGGAGATTTTATGAGTGATTACTTTCTGCTTTATAAAATTCTTTGATATGAATAGCAGATGAGCATATAGAGAACAGGCACACTGCTCTTTCATGCTATACAACTCTCTTCTCTACACATTTTATTGTGAAGTAACTGCTTCTTGACCGGTAATAATTCAACCTTCTTAATTTTGACCCTAGTATGAGGGAATCATGGTCTAGGTATTCCCTCATGAGTGAGCCTTGCCCTGCTAGTGCATGATGCAATGCATATTGTTAACATAAGTGACTAGATTCTTGTCCCATGTCCCAAGGCTTTCTATATTTTGGAAGATTTGCTTTTACGTAACACTCATATTACTGGGTATCAGATACTGAAAAATAACAGTGTGTGAAATTTTGCCATCTTTTGTGTGTGTTACTGTATTTAATATACACAAAACAGGATATATATATATATATATATATATATATATATATATATATATATATATACCCAGAAATGTATTGTATCACTTAATGTATTCACACCCATACTTCAGTATGAAAAGTACACAACCATTCAACTAATAAGTTGGCACACTTTTCTTTCCAGCAAATGACCACTATGTACATAATATGTTAATTCTTATATGTGTGATTTCTTTGTGGTTGGCATGGAGTGATTTTACAACTTACCAAAGATACAAAAATGGTTTTGCTTCAAATAGAAGGCCTGAGCTTAACAAGTATTATGTGTTGGAGTAAGATGCTAATATGATATACATAGGCCACACATCAGCAATACAGTGGTTTGTAGTACTAATTGTAATTTCCCTATTTACTGTATTCTGTAAAAGGGGATAAGGATAGAGGAACAGAAATCCCTCCCCTTTTAAATCTACATTCTATGAAACAAGAAGGAAATACAATAAGATTTATAGGTGTTTACTTCATGCCATTTTTGTCCTCCAATAACCATTTTGTTCATGGTAGGAAGTTTTTGTAACAAGGGTAATATTATGTACAACTATTTTATTCAGTGTAAAATTTGTTTATGATTGCTAGTGTGCATAAGCAGTTATGTATCAGAAGAGATAAACTGAGAAAGCCATTATATCAATGCTATTTAAAAATGGTCAATTAACCTATTGCCACCTTCATGAGGTACAACAATACTAGTAAACTGGGACTGAAACTCATGGGATACTTCATAAATTTCAAAGTGGTTTTAGATTTTATGCTCAATCTTTGGTGTGCTTTCTCTGGGATAGGATTTTAAGTCTGTGATGTAGAAAGATTTGTAACTAAGTAACTAGAATAATCTGGAGGGAATGAGAAGAAATTATGAGGATATACAAAGATAGTTATAATGGAAAGATTCTTTAGGAAGTGAGAGGACAAAGTACTGGAATCCTGGAGGAAGAAGAAGGATGAAAAGTGGATAGAGTGCAAGAGTGAAGAGAATGGACATCAACAAATAGAGACTCATGACCCCCCTCTTCATAGAGTTCCAAGGAATAAATATGAGAGTGAATTAAATGATAACAATAACTGATAACAAATTATTTTAGTCTTAATGAAAACTTCCAAGCTACCTTCTCATATGGAAATTTGATCAACATGTCTGGATCATCTCAGTTTGTAATATCACATGAATTAAGTCAATTTAGATGTGCATTACCTAAAGAAGGAAAAGATATTTGCTTTTCTCTGGTTTTTAATGTACAATTCTTATTTGTGCTTATATGTACAAACATATTAATTTCTTTAGTATGCATCCATAAGGAGATTTATATTATATGTCTGAAGAATGAAAGTTTAATGAAACAAATATTTTACTTATGTAACGTTCTGGGGTTCTTTCAGTGACTCCCCCTAGCCAACGGGTGCAGTTCATCTTGGGCGAGGATGATGATGATGATGGCACTCACCTCAGCCATCCACTCTTCAGTGAAATGGAAACACTTACTGAGATGGAAGGTGGAGAGCTGGAGTGGAAGGAAACTGCTCGGTATGTTCTAGGATTGCATCATAAAGTTAAATTTTGTAACTGAATGCTATGGGGGAATGACTAATTCAGATGATTTGATAGGCAAATATCTGGGATTCATTCCTCAAAATTTTCATTGTACAAGAGGTCCTTTCTCTATTTTTACTGAGTGCCATAGTTGGTTGAGGTGGGTCATCTTTGGGCCATTGGTGTAGAAAGCCTGGGTTCAAATCTTTGCCTAACCTAATTGACTTGTGGGAAATAAAGCAGTTTTCCATTAACCCTAGTGGCACCACATGACCTAAGCTGTTGGACCTAATATAATCATTTCCATTTCCCTTCCCATTTATTTAGATATCCATGGAAGAGAAAAAAGGCACAAGGATAATGTGGGCATTGGGAAAGATGGATAGAATTAGATGTAGGATATAGGAGATGATGGCTCCCAAACCTAAAACAAGTAATTAGTACTTGTTTGTATTGAGGTTGCCTCAAGACTTCATTGAAATTATTTCATGATGGAGATGAAAGCTTAATAGGAATGGTATCTTGTATAACTAAGTGAATATATCATAGTGTGAAATAGTTACTATACATTAATATGTTTATCAGTTTTTCCAAATGTTTCTGATTGTAAACTTGTAGTAATAATGATCAATATTCATAACTGAATTTGTCTATGAATTATTCTCTGCAGGTGGGTTAAGTTTGAGGAAGATGTGGAGGAAGGAGGAGAGCGGTGGTCCAAGCCTCATGTGGCAACACTCTCACTCCACTCTCTGTTTGAGTTGCGTTCATTTCTCCTCAATGGCACTGTCATCCTTGACATGGATGCCTCATCTCTTGAGCAAATCACTGATCTCTTGTTGGACAACATGATAAATCAAGGACAGTTGACTTATGAAAGCAGGGAAAAAGTAAGTTGGATTGTTGTTTGTTACATTTCTTTATTATAGGTACAGTACACATACTACATATCTGTAATTTGAATTTGATTGGTGGGCCAGTGAATAGGAAAGAAATGTTATATGCCATTGATCTCAAATATAAAGCAATTAATGCACTGTGATTCTGAAATAGATGTTTTATGATTATATATTTGTGTTTGCTAAAATGAAGTGAGAAGCCACTGTTTCAGCCTCACAGCACTTGAATCTCAGCTATGACAAACTAATTATTTCCAAACTCTGTATGTCTGGTATTTCAAGGAAGAACATACTGATTTTTCATGTTTTCTTCTCAAGTTCATTATGAATTGCAAAGATATTAAAATAACTTCACATGTCAGTTGTCTTATTGATGTAAGAAGATGGAGATAATGTCTTTCAAATCAATTGACTTTTCAGTCTGTAGCATTTTTTTATTGTCTTCAGTTTTCTCTCATTACCAACTCAATTAATATAGTCTGTAGCATAAAATTTGTAATAGCTCATTCTTTTTACAATACAAAATCATTTGCATGGTTGTTTGCTTGAATCAAGTAGTGACTCTATATCCCTCAATTGCCTCAACTGTCTACCCTCTGCTCTCCTATATAATACTATATATCCTATTGGGAACTGTAGATACTTATCTTTTATCTTTGGTACAGCTGCCAAGACATGTTGTGTTCAGAAACCTTACTTGTATATAAATTTTTTGACATTCAAATCTTTTCATAGGTTGCACAAGTATGAAAGATTATTTCAGCAATGCAAATCTTACTATAATCAATAGATTTATTCTTTATTTTTTCCTTTTTCATTATAGTATATTATTATAAAGAGACCCTCTCTACCATTGCACTCTTGTCTTTAGTTTAGGAATATTACAGGCTTTTCTTTGCCTGCTTGGTATACTATCAAATATGAATAGTTATAGATCTGTATGTTTATCATTATAACCATACTCTGTAATAAGACATAGTACCAAATATGGATGATTATAAATGTATAGGTTGATTACCTATGTACCTTATTTGTTTGATAAGGTTTAATGATATACAACATTAGGTATCTATGCTTAAATGGATACAATTTCTCCATCAAGTTTAAGGACGCTCTCCTGCGCAAGCATAAGCATCTGTATGAGAAGCAGAAGAACAGTAAAGAAAATGGCAACATGTCCCGCTTACCTCTGATTCGCAGTCTTGCCGAGATTGGACGTAATCATTCATCTTCCAAAAGTAAGTACAGCAATTGCTTCAGTTGTAATTCTTCTAAACATTTCAATTGGAACGTTAGGTATGAAACATAAATTCTCGTAAGTGTACGTATTTCATTTAAGTCTTAAATATATTTTTAGAATATGATAAAATTAAAGTGAAATATTAATTTTTTTGCCATCATGTATTTCTCTTCCAAATTATCCAGGAACAGGTGGTAAGGCAGGCATAGGGTCCCTTGCACTCATGCACTCATTGAAAATAGGAAGGAATAGTGTGTCAACATAGTTCTTATTTCTTGTATTGTTATTGCCTCACTGTTATGGTTGTTTGTCGTAGATTGTTTCTATGGGGGATGGATGCATTGGCAACACAGGGGAGAGGCTTTATATCTGTTTCCTTTTATGTCATTCATCATGTGAATCCTTTATGTGTTCCCTTGTGTGTCATTATTATTATTTATTCATTTTTGTATTTATTTTTTTAAGCCAGATGAAGTCCTTCCATTCACCCTTTCTTTCTGTCTTTCCTTCCTCTTTTTCTATTTTTCTTTTATATTCATTTTTATTCTTTTCTTTTCTTCTTTCTTTCTTCCTATTCTTCCTCTTTCATGTAAAGTACACTGTGTACGTATACCAGTTTCATTGACAAATGTCCGTTCAGCTATTGTGTTTTACTACTCTGAACAATGTTCTTTTTCCATCTTGAATTATTCCATATCCATCCCCTTGTGGCATCCAGAATTATGTCAGTTTCCATGTCCATTGCAAGTTTTGGTCTTCAGGCTTTAGTGAGATTATCTTTTGGTTGTGATTATTGCAGTCTTTGAGGCATTATGTCTTGAGTCTTCATACCACTATAAGATAATACTTCAAGCATTTGGTGACATTCTCATTGACATTGTGTACTTATGCAATATGATTCTCTATCTTTAGGTTGAAACAAAAATAATAGAATAGTTGGTCTAAGGATTTCATTGCACTGCATGCTCAGGTGTGGCATGTGTATCAACAGCATGTCATTAGCTAATGATATAATCATATTTGCATACCTTTTTTTTATAGTACCAACACTCTGAAAGTGTGTCATATGCATTACAGAAAAGAAGAGAAAAAAGTTTAAGATAACCCTTACTTAAGGGAGGTTGAATCCATAGAATATTGAAACCTTTTTCAGGATTAACAAATGAAAAAGATTGATGAACCAGAAGAAATATGAGATATGGGAATTAGTACAATTTTGTTTTGTAGGACTGTTACATACATAAAGGTGTACTTACATGTAAGTTATTATTTAAGATGACAATACAGCTTTGTTAACCTGACTTAATTCATAACAAAACATGAAAAGAATCAATGACTAATGATCATTTGGTCTGACAAACATACAAGGCTTTATGGACATCTTATCAAGTGGAATAAAACGCTCCAACACTGGTCCCGTTCCTACTGTCACGGTACACGAGGCTGCTCGAATGCGGTCCAACAGCACGCCTACCCCCTCACACCTACTCCACCCCCCAGTTGGGCCAAACTATGGCACTCACTTGGAAGTGCCAAGAAGGTCCTCAGAAATACCAGCATGGTTAAGTTGGAGGAGACATTCAGCAGGAATAGGCAAGTTTAGGGTAGATAACTCAAATACCCAAAGTATATTTGACAACAACTAGTAGAAAACGTTGGAGATTAGATTGTACACCGTTGAAAGTAATACGTAGCGTATAACGTATATTAGACCTTCCTAATTTGCAAAGGGTTTGCTTCTCAGAACTGTTCCAAAGAACAAAAATTATAGATACCATTACTGAGAGCAAAAAGTACGTATAGTCATTTTGGGGTGAAACTGGGTGGGTTTTTTTCTTTTCTTATTTTCCACAATATACATGTACTTTCAACCACCATTACTGACATACTTCATGTATTGTTAAGGAAACTAAGCTCAAGAGATGCCTTGAAATATAATACTCCAGATAATTGAAAATAGGCCTGAAAATGTCTCATCCACAGCTGTTCAATTTGTTGAGAGACTGTGATGATGCACATGGCTTCACTGCCTGTTTGAAACACATGCTTATCAAAGTCATGTTTTCCTCTTTACTTGCTTTTGATGTTGCTGATTTGCTACTTCCCCCTAAAGCATAACTAAGTAAATATAAATAGGTAAATGCATGGGCTGCTCTGTAGCTCATTGTAGAACTTCCTTGCCTGCCACTTCACAGGCATAGGTTCAAATGAATTCCTTTCAGTTGGAAAAGGATTGTGCACTGACCATGAGCATTTATTGTCACCTTTACCTTTAAATAAGGGAAAGGGATTCATGATGGGTATGAGGTTTCAGCCATACTATAGACCATCTTTAGGAGACCTTCAGTGGTAAGACCAGTCTCTTAAGCTCCAAGCTCTTTCTTGGAGGAGGCAAGCAGCTGGCAGTTGCTCATGTTCAAGATGATGATGATGATGATGAATTCTTTCTATTGATCACTAGCATAGTAGACTGTTTACCAGCTCAGTGTTTGTGGCCACCTATGTCACCTGGTTGGTCAGGATTTGTGCCATGTTTATGGCATAAATTGTTTTCATTAATGACAGAGCAGTTACTGTTCTGCAAATGGATGTGGTGTGTAAGAGGTTTAAATATTAATGAAAAACTAGGTTGTCATAAGATTTGACTTCTCTTCAGGAGGAAATGATTGACAATCATGAGTCCAGCATGGGATTATTAGGATGGAAATTATACATGAATATTTGTGCACACGCATAAAAAAAGATGGAATTGTAGGAGTATACCTTAGGACATGCAAAATGCTAATAAGTAAATACACACACCTTATATATCTACCTATTTGTAACATATTAGGTATGTGTGTGTGTCTCAATATTGACTAAGTTTTGATGATACATACTTCATATTTTGTACATTGCTGAGACCTCTAGTAATGACAAGTTCAGTCAAGACAGGTCACTCCTCCCTCATACATGGTGACCTAAGAATGAAAAAGCTCATGTTAACTGTGTCTTGAGAAGAGAATGGCACCTTGGACTTTGCTTATTAATCATTTACCTCGTTCTTTTGGCTAACTCTTTCAGACCTGCAAGAGGACTGGCAACTAAGTGAGCCTTTTTTTTAAACTTGATGTTACTCTTGGCCAACTTTCCCTTATTAAATAAAAAGGAAAGTCTTGATACTTAAAATGACAGAATTATGGCAATACTATTAGTAATTATGTTATTACTCACCAACTGGCTTACATATTCCAGTTTTGTTTTAAACTCTGTGGCAAATTATTGAATTCATTTTCATACAAGTTTCCATCTGACTATGAACTCAAATTTTTGTCATCCAGTTGTGGTAACCACAACACTTATGGTAACTTTTATACCATACATGAAAGGGGTAATCCCCCTAAAAATGGAATTCTGTCATGTAATTCCATTCAGGTATTTTTACATAATTATCTACGTTTTTATCACCTTCAAAGTATTCTCCATGTGAGATGATGCACTACTTCAGACATGTTTTCTGTTGTAAAATACAATTTTGGAACTCTTGCAAAAATATGCTGTTTAATAGATCTGTTGTTTTCTTCTAAACTTCTTCCACATCGGCAAAAAAGTTTTCCTTTGAGAACTTTCTTCATTTGGAGCAACCAAAAACAAACAAACAAATATGGAGTAAGATTGGGTGAATAGGGAGGATGAGTAACCAAGGTTATGCCATTTTTGGTGAGAAGCTGTCTGTCTCGCACTGAAGGCGGTGTGCACCATAGGTACGGGCATTATTTGGATACAAAGAATACCCATTTAAGTTATGTATGAAATGGATAATTAAAAGTAACTTGGGGCAATTATGGAAATTTGTTTCTTTTAAAGATTCTATGTGCAGTACATATGTACGTATATATTCTGTTGCATCAGAGAAGTTAAATGCAGCTGATCATTGTGCATCATCACTGAATGTTACTTGCATGTACTGAGATGAAAATAAACCCAAGTATCTGGGAATGCATAACTTTTGAGCCTTGAGTCAAACATGAATTACAGACTCAAGTGGCAGAACTACTCCATGTAAGTTTTTTTTTTTTTTTTTTTTTTTTTTTTTTAATGAAATTTTCCAGTTTATGAGAAAATATTATAAACACAATTATTCACGGTAAGTGTTTAACAAAGAGTCTCATTACTACTTTCGTAAATTTAGCTCTCACTTATGCTCTTACCTTGGCTTGATTGGCTTGCTATGTATCAATCATTTTGCTTGTTATGACGCACACTTTATTCAGTCTAGCTTACAGTTGTTATGATATAAAAATTCTTTCTACTATCTTTATTGTGCATATATATATATATATATATATATATATATATATATATATATATATATATATATATATACCAAATTTAAGTATGTAAAGTTATATTTGTAATGTTGTAGGTGTATAATTTTGTCATTGTTTAGGAAAGAGACAGTCACATATTTTAAAAATCCAAATAAATTCTATAATTAGATTTGAAAATAATGTGCAAGAATACTATTTACTTTTAAGATTTAGGTATAAATCGTATCAAAACTTACTGAAATCTATATTGTCATCAATATTCGATGACTTTTACATGCGCACTATATCAAATTTCTTAAAATGTATTATTTATTAGGACTTAGCACACATTATAGTAGTGTTGTAAGAGTAATTACACTTGTGATTCATGAGAGTGAAAGCTGTACCACTTTCTTGAGGAAGTGAACTGCATACTGCACGTCATGAAAAAAATCAGATAACTGACACATGGTAAGGAGTATTTACATGCCATCATAAGATTTGGAATTCTTTCATAAATGCAAGAGTTAAAACCTATTATACACTTCAGTGGGAATATTAAGTTATGTAACACATTTGGGTGTATTTAGTGTTCACACACATATTTCTATTACATAAAATTCATACATTATAGGAAGTTTATCATAGTTAAAACTTTTAACCTAATTGTATGCATTAGGAGAAGTAGTGTGAAGAATAGCTTAAAATGATTGATCAGTCATGCCATGCCATCAAAATCAATGATCAAGATAAACAGATTTTCCATAACGAACTACATGTCATACTGAAATTAATCTTTTCCTCCATAATTATGCTCATTTTGAATGCATCATCATGGTTACTTCCATTTTGTCAGATTATGATATGACTTTTACCATAGGATGAATGTCTTCCTCGATAGTTAAACAGATTATCAAAATGCCATAATATGCTGACTGGCTAATGACATGTTGGCAGTAAAGCTATAGATAGCATGAAAGATTATTATGCCAGATTGTCTATCTGGTCTGGGATTCAAAACACATCTTTGGCTGTTAGCAAAGGTGGTGCTGCATCACTGGTCTGCTATTGCCAGAAACTTTTATCTAAAAATTCAATTATGATGGTGGTACACATTGTGAACAGCATTAAAATGACTATATATGTACAAGTGTATAACAAATGTAATTACTTAGGATAAAGACTTTATATATTTGTGATGTGATAAAATACCACCACATCTGGTGTTGTATGGAAAGTGACTTGATTTTCATTTAATCACATAATAAAATCAAA
Source organism: Callinectes sapidus (assembly GCA_020233015.1). Taxonomy (NCBI): domain Eukaryota; kingdom Metazoa; phylum Arthropoda; class Malacostraca; order Decapoda; family Portunidae; genus Callinectes; species Callinectes sapidus. Next base: position 117,626 of record JAHFWG010000090.1, on the reverse strand, counting down.
GCTCACAACTTGTACAGTACATTATTGTCAATGTATATTACCAATGTGAACAATCCGGTCAGTGCAGTCTTGGAAGATACTTCAAGTTTTCATGAATTGTTGATGCCATTTGTCTTTTAAACTGTCTGCAAAATAATGTGTAGGACATTGTGTCATCACATTCACAACTATTGAAAATTTGACAGGCTGACAAGTCACCAAAAAATATTTATTGGTTTTCTTGTGATTAGATGTCCAAAAACTATATATGAATCATCATTTTGGAAACTGTGCACACAAGACAAAATACTCATTTCAAAACTTATGGTTAAGGCTGACATAAGCTGCTTGTTGGGTGGAGGCTTGCTCCTCTTTTGTAGTTCCTTATAGACCAACACTTGCTAATCCACACTGTATGTATGTACAAAAGGATCACACATATGTCATCAGCTTTAACATTACCATAATAACTTTTATCCATAACTTGTAGCATTTTGCATATTTTTACTGACAGCATCCCATGAATTACAGTTTTCCAAAATCAGTAATCTTTTAGCCCTTGTCGATTCTTTTTACTGGAATTTGATATTGAAATATTTTAACAATTTTTTCTTAGTGTAGTATATATAT
>JAHFWG010000090.1:55742-111917 GCA_020233015.1 Callinectes sapidus | reverse complement strand
TTTTTTTTTTAATTCTGAAAAAAAAAAATTTTGCTTTGAATACTTTCAAGGGATTGAATAATAACAAAGCTTTGATTTCAGGGTGGTTTGCCAAGGTATCATGAGATTGGTAGAGCAATGGCAACACTCCTCAGTGACGAGGTGTTCCATGATGTGGCTTACAAGGCAAAGAACAGGAGTCACCTCCTTGCTGGTATTGATGAATTCCTGGATGCTGTAACAGTTCTCCCTCCTGGAGAATGGGACCCAGCCATTAGGTAAATCTCTATTGTAATTTTGTTTTTTGCACACATTTTATAGTCTTGAAGATTGTACATAGAAATGCACTATACTAAAATGTTAACTGATTGAACCCCAAAAGATAGTATATAACATACATATTTTGTTTGCTTGTGTATTTATATTTTTGGTGATGATTTGTTTTTTATGTAAGAGATTCAGTAGCCAAAGGCAATGAATCAGAAAAAATGCCCATTTCAGTGTCAGTTCTTAAAGAGAGATAAAATCAACAAATAAGTACACATATATCTTGAAATATCATTCTTGAAAGGATTCAAGTCATAGGAAGTGGAAATATAGAAATAGGAAGGAAATTTCAGAATTTACTATAAGAAAGGATGAATGATTAAGAATGCTTATTAACTGTTGAATTAGGGAATTGGACAGAATAGGGATAAAATATAGTAGAAAGCTTTTGCAATGAAGTTGTGTGTGAGGATGGGAAGCATGCACTTTACAAAATTAGAATTGCACTTAGTAGGAATAGCGGAGAAAGATGTAAGAAATCCAACATCGTAGCAATGAGAAAGAGGCTGAAGACATTCAATTAGAGGATATGAGCTGATAAAATCAAATACTTTTGATTCCACCTTCTTTAAAAGAACAGTGTGAGAGCATCACTTATAAAGTGGAGGTGGTGAGAAAAAATAGTGATGAACAACTTCATTGAAGTTGTTTTAGCTAGAGGTGAGATGTGAAGTTTCAACCTTAGATTATGATTAAATGATAGGCTGATGAAGGCATTGAGTTTTTGAAGCATTGAGCAACTCTGTTTGCTGTACCACAATCAGAGATCTTGAAGAGATCATAGATCAGACATTCCGTGGGTTTTTTTTTGTTTGGACTGTTTTAATCTTGAAGGGTTGAATGCCTATGAAGATATGTGGAAAGTATAATGTTTTACTAACTTAAGAGAGGATAGAGCAAGAAGTCTGGGTTGCAAGATGACTGATAAATAATAAAATTAATGATAGGACAGAACTCTGAGGAATCTTATTGTTAATAAATCTAGAAGAACAGTAATGATCTACCACAGCAGCAATAAAAGAGTGGGAAAGAAAACTCAACATGAAGTCAGAGAGAGGAGGATAGAAATGGTAGGAGGATAGTTTGTAAATCAAAGGTTTGTGGTAAACTCTATCAAAAGTTTTTGATGTTTGTCTGCCTACAATAAAAGTTTCAGCAAATTCCTTGAAAGAGAATAAGACATGAAGGAAAGTCTGATCAGCAGTTGAGTAGGCATGAAAAAACCCACAGTGGTGATCAGATATGAAATTATGAAGTGGTAGATATTTAAGAATCTTCCTTTTGAGGGTAGATTTTAAAAATTTAGAGAAGCAGGAAGTCAAAGCAATAGGGCAGTAGCTTGTGGGATTTGAACAGTCACTAATTTTTAAGAACTGATTGAATACATACAAGCTCCAGCAAGAAGGAAAGGTGGATGTTGGTAGGATTGTAAAAAAGGTGCAAAAATGGAGGTACAGTTTCAGAAAAAAATACATCCACAAGATTTTCAAGGTTTGAGACCAGCAAGGTCATGGAAAACATCAGCATGAAGGATCTTAATGGGTTCTATGAAATAGTCAGAGTGGAGGAGAGAGAGAGGAACAAGTCTTGGATCATTCAAGATAGATTTTTTAGCAAAGATTAGCTTTAGAGATCAATGAGATGGCAGTGGTGTCATCAGGTTGAGATAAAGAAAAAAAGTGTTAGAGATATTTTTGCCAAGGAGTTAGAAGTCTTTGAGACAGACAGATGGGGACTCAAGGGGTTGTATAGGAATTGTGAGTGAATGGTGTGTGTTTATCAAATGTGTGAAGATGAGAGCTGCGTTATCTTCAGAGAGCAAGTTGTGACTGCCTGCTTGTGTTGTGTGTGTGTTTGTCTGTATATGTATCTATGTATTTGAACACATCTTTGATGCCTAATCTCATGTTAGAATTTTTCCTGTAATTTTTCTTATTCCGCTTGTCTTACCTATGTATTTACTTTTCCTAATGTAATTGATAGATATGTAACTCCACTTGTGTCCTTGCTATTACCAGGATTGAGCCACCTGCAGCCATTCCCTCTCAAGACACACGAAAGAAGAAGCAGCCAGTGGAGGTTATTGATGAAGAGGAAGAAGAAATGAAGCTGCGAGAAGAAGCTGGACTTACTCGTACTGGGAGGCTATTTGGTGGTCTTATAAACGACATAAAAAGGAAAAAACCATGGTACCTGAGTGACTTCAAAGATGGCATATCCATCCAGTCTATTGCCTCCATCATCTTCATTTACTTTGCCTGCCTTACTCCCATAATTACCTTTGGAGGTCTTCTTGGTGAAGCCACAGAAAACAGAATTGCTGCACTGGAGTCTCTTGTTGCTGGACTGATCTGTGGAGTGACCTATGGTTTCTTCTCTGGTCAACCTTTAACCATTCTGGGATCAACTGGTCCTGTATTGGTGTTTGAAACCATCTTGTATGACTTCTGCAGGTATGAAGGAAATAATGGTTAACATTATTACTGAAGGATGGTATCCTTTTTTTTTTTTTTTTTTTTTTTTTTTTTTTTTTTTTTTTTTTTTTTTTTTTTTTTTTTTTTTTTTTTTTTTTTTTTTTTTTACACATATGATTGTAACTTCCCATTATTCTAGGATAGTGACATTATGGGAAATCAAAAGTGGATAAAGATCAAATTAATAAGAGATTTTGTAAAGTACTTTTGAAATAAGAAAAGTTATATTGAAAGTTATCTGACATGATGTTTATAGGCTTTTTTTTTATTTTGCACAGTCTCTAACTTTATTTACTTTTGTCTTTGTGTTTCATTATCTCATTCCTTTTTAATTTTGAATTTTGAAAATTACCAAAGCCAATGAATAAATTGAAATTTCATGTCAAATTGTATTAGCTCAATCTACAAGATACACTTCAATAATGTGAAAAAGATGAGTCATACTTTTAGTAAGAGATGACAAAAGGACCAATATGGGAGTAAAATAAGGATACATTGGATATACATGTAGAATAGACTTCAGTTAGTCAAATGTATGGCAATTGTAAAGTGTACTAGACACCTAAATTGCTTGTGGTGTGAGTGAAAGAAATAATAAACAATGACAAATGTAGAGGATATGCTATATCTTTCTTATAAATGAGCTCAGAATTATGAGTATAAAACTTACTGCATTAATTTAGAATCTGATAATATTATTTATCATGCCTCAATCTACAATGTGTTGTTATTTGATCAATGTCTCACCTTTCAGGACCATGGAATGGAACTACCTTTCATTCCGCTTGTGGATTGGTGTATGGAGTGGTGTCATCCTGTTAGTGTTGGTAGCTGTAGACGCATCAGCCATGGTGTGTTTCATTACTCGATTCACTGAGGAAAACTTCGCTACTTTGATTGCATTTATTTTTATATATAAGGTATGTCCCTCTCTGTTCTGCTATAGTATGATAACATTCCTTCTGATATTCTGTTATATTTTTCAACATAAAGATAGAATAAGAATTTTTGCATTCAGTGTAATACATCAAAGTGTCTACTTTTTTTTCATGAAGGCTGTGGAGAAAGTTTTGAAGATTGGCCACAAGTATCCTATGGAAACAAATGTTGATTTCAATAAGAGTTGTATATGTGTGCCACTCAACGAAACAGAAGATGTAATGGAGTCTACTGACTGGAGCAACATGTCAAGTGAAACTTGTACTGAAGTAAGTTGCAGTGATGGTAGAAAATTTTCAGTACATTTGATAATTTGTTGATTAAAAAATTCCTCAGTTTTATTAAGAATAGAATATTATATATACCCACTATATTATTTGGGGGAGACTTATGAATTAATATTTGTTATTATTTATACATCTAACTCAAACCAGATTCTATTTGGGAATGTAAAGATATTTTCGTGTTTTTTGTTGTTACTATGAGCAAATTAAAATGGCTGAATTAGAAGTAATATACAACTAATCTGTGCTAATTATTACAGATCTACAATGGCACAATGAAGGGAGATGGGCCTGAATGTGTAGACTATCAACCTGATGTGTACTTGCTGAGTCTGATTCTCTTCTTTGGCACCTTCCTCATTGCCATGTATCTTAAGGATTTCAAATCTGCTGCCTTCTTCCCTGCTAAGGTAAGAAGTTTTTAGTGGTGAGAAAATAGGTTAGTGTCAATAGGAATCACATTGTGTTAACTATATAATCGTAAAGATGTAGGTCATCAAAACTCTGACAACAATGCATCACATAATACTAAATTGATCCACAATTGGTGATAGGTATAGATGTATGGAATTGTCTGAGGTGGTAATATAAATGATTGAAAATTGTCTAGAAGGGTCTAACTGAAATGTAAGCCTGTTTGAGGTGAGGTTTCTTGTAATAAATTGACGAGAACCAATAATAAGTTATTACTCACTGCTGGCAGTGTATGTCATTCCTTGTGATTAAAAATTCATTAAACCTATTTTAGTCATGATTAACCAACTTTTTTTTATGCTTTTTGGAGTTGAGTGGTATTAATGATTCATGGAATTATAGCAAGCTGAAAGCATGTATTTATTTTTCACATATCATTCATGTATTTCTATCATTATTTATTTGGAATTTACTTTGTCAAAAAATTCTGCAGAAATCATCAATAATTATAGAAAAACACTAGCAGTGTTTTGTGAGACTTTTCAATAAATCTAGACATAAGGATGCATCACCACCATCATCCGAGGTGTCACTAAGGAGAAATTGGTGTTGCTAAGACGCATAAGATAGCAAAGAATAAGGAACAAGAGATATTTTAGGTAATTGGTTTGTATGGTACAATGTGAAGCTTAGAAGGTTGTCATTGTGACAATTCACAATGGTAACAATCAACAAATTTAAACTTAATTTTTTTTCTCTCTCTCTCTCTCTCTCTCTCTCTCTCTCTCTCTCTCTCTCTCTCTCTCTCTCTCTCTCTCTCTCTCTCTCTCTCTCTCTCTCTCTCTCTCTCTGTTTGAGTGACTTTTTTCTTTTCTTTACTGCTTAATGCTTAAAGTTATACTGTTTGGTAATAATTCAATATTAAATATAAATAGCTAAAGTTCAATTACCTTAACAGATTCGCCAAATCATCAGTGACTTTGCTGTCATTATTGCCATTTTGGCTATGAGTGGACTCGATTTTGCTGTTGGAATCCACACCCCAAAGCTGGAGGTCCCTTCAGAATTGAAACCAACATGGTCTGGCCGTGGATGGCTTGTTCCTCCCTTCAATGGTAAGCTTAATCTTGGTCCTATTGTACATAATCTCTTATTACAAATAATCTCCTAATGACAGGCTCTAGTTTGTGCTAGAAATGTTGAAAATTTACTTCAAGTTTCCTAGTACATGGATGTACATCCCAGTGATTTTATTAATCAACTTGATGCACCACTTAGGGAATCATATCTTGTTTAGTGCTCCATTTTTTTATTAATTCCAGATTCCAGATAATTTAGAGAAATATAGTGTAATAAAATCTTGTATTTTCATTAAATTAAAAGGGTTAAAATGATAAAGATGGCAATGTACCAGTAGATCAAAGAGCATGAATTATCAGTATGTTAGATTACCAAAACATTCTGAACTGTTTTGGCTGTGTAAATACATGGGAAGAAGAAAGTTACCCAAGTACAAAAAATACTTTGATAAGTAAATGATAGGTATAGCAATGTAAGAATAGGGGTCAAAATAATAATGTGAATTTTTTCACATCCACCCACCTTGACTCATTCTCATTCTCATTTCTGAATCAGTTGAATAATCACGTACATAGTTATGGAAACCTACAAGGTGTAAGGTGTTTTGCAATTGAGGATTATTTATACATGCTTAAAACTAATACAATCTTCTTCAGGTAACCCCTGGTGGACTTCCCTTGTGGCTGTGGTGCCTGCTTTGTTGGCCTGCATTCTCTTGTTCATGGACCAACAAATCACTGCTGTTATTGTGAACAGAAAAGAGCACAAACTCAAGGTTAGTTATAGAGAAAAGCCTGAATACCACAAAGGCCTTCATAATCATTACTGGTGATTCGGTTTCATTGGACGTCTTTTTTCTCCCTCATTTTATCTTTGGCCAGAACCTTTCATACATAAAGAATACTGTGTTTCTTAATAACTTTTCTTCACATTCTAACCAGCAGTTACCTTTATTCCTATCTTTTCCATCTGTTACACTCTCTTCTTCATTATATGTTCTTTTAATCTCATTGACCATATTATTCATTTCTCATCCTCAAACACTTCTTAGCACTTTATATGAATCCATTCTATTTGTACTCCAGCATTATCCCTTTTCAAGGTTAGACACTGTGAGGTTGCATTTGATACAGCTGTGATTCTAACTCCCAGAATTAATGGGCAGCAGCCAGTTGTTTTATGCTACAAGACCAGTATGGATGTACGGGATGGTACTAACCCTGCTATGAAATAGCCCAATTACTATGATATATGCTACCAGTTTCATTATATATAATTGAACAAGTCCAAGAATAAGATTTTCAAGTCAAATAGTTTATACTCCAAGGTAGTAGATTATGGCCTTCTTGTATTTACCTAGTTGTATTATACAGGGTTCGAGCGGGGCTCATAATGTCCTGTTTCCATATCTCCATAAATCCAGCATTTCCTTAAACTTATGTATATTGGTTGCTGTAACAACCTCTTCTTTCAATCCATTCCAGGTATCCACAATTCTATGTGGAAAACTGTACTTTTTTGTGTCCTTTAGACACCAACTTTTTCTGATTTTCCTGGAGTGTCCTCTCATCTGTCTAGTTGTCTAGTTTCTTCTTCCATCTCCAGGTTTTGCTCATCTAGATTTTCAATACCATTTATTATCTTATACAGAGTTATTAGATCACCTCTCTCTCTTCTGTCCTGTAGAGTTGGCAGTCCCATTTCTCTTAATCTGTCCTCATATGTCAGCTTGCTTAGTTCTGGTACCATTTTCGTGGCTACTCTGGATCCTTTCTAGTTTCCTTATATCCTTTTTTGCATATGGTGACCACACTACTGCTGCATACTCTAATCTTGGACGTATCATACTGGTTAGAATTTTTTCATCATGTCCTTGTCCATGTAATGGAAAGCCACCCTAATATTGGCTAACATTGTGTGTGTGTGTGTGTGTGTGTATTTACCTAGTTGTATTATACAGGGTTCGAGTGGGGCTCATAGTGTCCTGTCTCCATATCTCCATATATCTAACATTTCCTTGAACTTATGGATATTGGTTGCTGTAACAACCTCTTCTTCCAATCCATTCCAGGTATCCACAATTCTATGTGGAAAACTGTACTTTTTTGTGTCCTTTAGACACCGACTTTTTCTGATTTTCCTTGAGTGTCCTCTCATTTGTCTAGTTTCTTCTTCCATCTCCAGGTTTTGCTCATCTAGATTTTCAATACCATTTACTATCTTATACAGAGTTATTAGATCACCTCTCTCTCTTCTGTCCTGTAGAGTTGGCAGTCCCATTTCTCTTAATCTGTCCTCATATGTCAGCTTGCTTAGTTCTGGTACCATTTTCGTGGCTACTCTTTGGATCCTTTCTAGTTTTGTTATATCCTTTTTTGCATGTGGTGACCACACTACTGCTGCATACTCTAATCTTGGACGTATCATGCTGGTTAGAATTCTTTTCATCATGTCCTTGTCCATGTAATGGAAAGCCACCCTAATATTGGCTAACATTTTATATGTTGATCCAAATAGTTTATTTATGTGCTGCTCTGGGTTCAGTGTATCCTGTATCACCACCCCTAGGTCTTTTTCCTCTTTTGTCTTAGGTATCTCCTCCTGTCCTATCTTGTAGTTCCATTTTGGCCTTCTCTTGCTCTTGCCTATCTCCATCACATGACATTTCTTTACATTGAAAGCCAGCTTCCACGTCTTACTCCATTCATCGATCTTATCTATGTCCCCCTGTAGCTCCTGGCAGTCAACAGTGTTTTTAATAACTCTCATTAATTTGGCGTCATCCACAAACATATTCATGTGGCTGGTCACGCCACACTGCATATCATTTACATATATTTGGAACATGATGAGTGCTAGGACTGACCCCTGTGGTACTCCATTTATTACATTCCTCCATCTTGAAGTTTCCTCCCTGATCACTGTTCTCATTTCTCTATCTTTCAAATAATCCTGCATCCATTCTAATAGTTTCCCCCGTAGTCCACCTATGTGCTTTAGTTTCCATAATAGTCTCTCATGTGGAACTGTATCGAATGCTTTTTTGATATCTAGGTAGACAACATTTACCCACCCATCTCTGTCTTCTTCAATTCCTTCAATTACTTGTGTATAGAAACTTAGCAGGTTTGTGACACATGATTTTCCTTGCCTGAACCCAAATTGCCTATTCGATATAACTTTGTTGTCCTCCAGGTATCTCACCCATTTCTCTTTAATTAGTATCTCGCATATTTTGCTTACCACACTTGTTAGTGAGACAGGTCTATAATTCAGTGGGTCGGTCTTCTTTCCTCCTTTGTATATAGGCACAATGTTGGCCCTCTTCCACTCTTTTGGCACCCTCCCCTCCTTTATTGAGCTTGTAATCACTTCCCAAATTTGCTGTACTAATTGCTCTTTGCATTCCTTTAGTGTCCAGCCTGACACTCCATCTGGTCCCATTGCTTTTCTTACATCTAGATTTTCTAACAATCTTCCAATGTCTTGCTTCTGCACCACAACCTCCTTGAGACCCCCCTCTGCCTCTGTCGTGTTTGGTTCTATAAATTGCTCCTCTACTGTGAATACTGATTTGAAGCTCTCATTCATAATTTCACTGAGCTCTTCTGCTGTTTGGTATGTTTTTCATCCCTTTATTATCTTGTCTATGGTTTCTTTACATTTCATTTTTCCATTTACGTATTTATAGAAGAGTTTGGGTTCATCTCCATATTTCTTTACTATATCCTTTTCAAAAGCTATTTCTTCCTCTCTTCTTACCCTGACATACTCATTCCTTGCTTCATTATATCTCTCTCTATTAATTTCATTCCTCTGCTTCTTCAGTTTCCTCCAAGTTCTGTCTTTTGCTCGTTTCGCTTCTACATATCTAGCATTATACCATGTGTATTTGCTATCCCTTAGTTTGTATTTTGGTACATATCTTTCGACACCTGGGTGTGTGTGTGTGTGTGTGTGTGTGTGTGTGTGTGTGTGTGTATTTACCTAGTTGTTTTTATCTGGTTGTGACTTACTCATACTGAATTGCTTTCACCTAACTTTTTCTTAGAACTTTGAATGTTTTAAGAATGTTTGAATGTTGTGTGTGTGTTTTACTCATTTCCTTTCTATCATCTTGCAAAGCAATATCAACATAAAAGAAAAGAAAAACTCATGATTGTTACATGAAAATGGTGATAAAATTGTCATAGATGTTTGGAATAAATTGATTCTGTATCAATGATTATCTTGTCAAATACTAATGTACTTTTTTTTTAACTATTGCAGAAGGGTGGAGGCTACCATCTTGATCTCTTCATCCTGGCCTTCTTGACAACACTCAATTCCATCTTTGGTCTGCCATGGTTTGTTGCTGCCACTGTGCTCTCCATCAATCATGTGAATTCTTTGAAGCTTGAGTCTGAATGTGCAGCCCCTGGGGAGAAACCTCATTTCCTTGGTGTTAGGTGAGTTTGACCCACCATTGACCCATTCCATTGACCTTATGAATAAAGAATGTCCTGTATGTAAAGACCTGTAGCATTTGTAAAGAGAGGTATATCCGCCTATTTTCTGGATGTTTTTCATGAACTGTGATACATTTTCAATGTTCTCAGTACAGTAGATGTACAGTTCCTGGATATATGCATGTATATGAAAATGGATAAAGTTGATGGCAAGTGAGTGGTACAGATATGCATGGCCTTGTCAGTTTGTCACTCATCTATATCTCATTGGTCTGTGAAGCTGTAAAGGGTAATCCTTTTCCTTGGAACATGGCCATTGTGATATTTCCATTGTTTACCTTCATCACACTATTCCAGCTTGGATTCGAACCAGGTCCCACAAATTCATAGCTCCCAGGGTACACTAGGCAATGCATCATAAATGTTCTTTATATAAAGATAACAACTAAAGTATTTTTAGACTGGTAAGCATAATAAATAACATTTTCTTTTTTTCTTTTCCATTTTCAGAGAAAACCGCTTGACTCACATTATCATCTTTGGTTTGATTGGATTGTCTGTAATCATGACACCAATTCTTCGTAAAATTCCCATGCCTGTACTTTTTGGTGTGTTCTTGTACATGGGTATTGCTGCATTGAAGGGCATTCAGCTCTTTGACAGAATCCTCATCATGTTCATGCCAATCAAGTATCAGCCTGACTACTCCTTCTTGAGACAGGTAAGGATCAGTCTCCATTGTGAAGTCTACTATTGTTTGTTTCTACATGGCTGTGGAATTACATAGAATAACTTTAACATGGTAGCATAGATAATGATTATATCAAACATAAGTTAAATGCCAAATGACTGGAAAGTGTAATCAAAATATGGACATGTAAAACCAAGGTGTGACACATGGAGGTACAAGTGTATTGATATATTGATAGAATTAAAGAGAATTGCTATTAACAGATAGAGAGAAATTCATCTTTAAGATTGACAGTGTATGAAAAGGTTAAGAATATGAAATAAAACTAGATCTTAGGTTATCTATTTTAATGGCAAAACATAAGAAGGCATATATTTCTGACTGGGTTGTAAGACCATGGTTCTCTTTTTATCAATATTTCATAATTACCAATATATTTTACTGAGAAATCTGCCTTTCAGAATAAATTAACTGATATTTTCAATCTTGTGTTTACTTTGCTCAGGTTCCCTTGAAGAAGGTTCACTTCTTTACTGCGATCCAAGTGGCTTGCCTGGCAGTGCTGTGGGTGATCAAGTCTTTCAAGCAAACATCTATTCTCTTCCCACTTATGGTACTTATGTCCTTTTCAATTGCAGTATGAATAGTTTGAAAGATCAACCAATAATTCTCTCTCTCTCTCTCTCTCTCTCTCTCTCTCTCTCTCTCTCTCTCTCTCTCTCTCTCTCTCTCTCTCTCTCTCTCTCTCTCTCTCTCTCTCTGTATTTACCCAGTTGTGATGTAAAGAGCCACACTCACTTAGATTCATGCTATCCCATCTCTCTTCCCTTTCTTCATATGAGAGACTGGTATTTTTGTTGGTGCTTTATGTTATGCTTTACTTCCTCATTTCTTTCTTCAGTTTTGGTGATCATGCTAACTCTTTTCTTTCCTTAAGCCAATGTCTCTCTAACTCTTTTATATAAAAATTTGTGTGTATGTGTGATTTATAAGATTCTTTTATTTGGACTGTGAATACTGGTGTGCTATATATTTCTACTTGTCATTTGCCCAGTTACCCTCTCATACAATTTGATCATCATATACGTTCAGCAAAGAGGCAATTTATATTAAAACTTTGCTCTCAAGATATTGCCTTCAAAATACCCTCTTAGTATTCTCTCCTGTTTTTCACCATAAATTATTGTAATCCTCCCTATTTTTCTGTTTCTACCACATAACTATATGTTTTAAAGGCATGTGATCTCTTTTTTCCCAGTAAACAGAATATCTTCCCATTTAATTACATAAAAGTAATATTTCACCCAGTGAAAGTTTCACACAACTTCATTCCATACAACCACAAATGTGATAAACACTTGTGGCCTTTTTCTAGATAATGCATTTGTGATTCACATCTTAAACCATTCTGAACACTGATTTGACAATCACATCAATCACTATATAATACTTTTGCCACAAAAGACAGAGTCTTTTGCTACATATTTTAGGACACCAAAGCTAATGTAGTATTCTGATCTTTATCTCAGTTGGTTGTAATGATTGGTGTCCGGAAATTACTGGACTGGGCCTTTACTCAACGAGAGCTCAAAATATTGGACGACACTCTGCCAGAATTCAGCCGCAAGAAGAGGATGGAAAGTGATGATGATGAAGATGATGAGGAGAAGCTTGGAAAAGAAACCGTAAGAAGATATTTTTCAATTCTGCCTTTAATTGAGTTATATGTCTCAGAGTAGACTTTTGCCATCTTAAAAATTTACAATGAATTATTTTAATAGTAGAATCTGTCAGAAGTGGGCTGAAAATACTGTATTTGTTGAAATATAAGATACACCCTATTTCAGCAAAACGTATTTAGGAAAAAAATTTGAGTGTATCTAAGCCTGTACAATAATGTTTCAAGTTAGCTACTGGTACAACTTAACAAAGAACAAAAAATCACAATAATAACATCTTACATGGTTACTGTAATAAAACAAAGGTAGTGGACTAGTCACAGAGGCAAGGTAAAAAAATATAGCCCAGACCAAGATGTCAACAATACACTTGCTGCTTCACTGAACAAGGCTGTGTTTTCACTTTAACATTTCTTTACATCACATCATGGTTCAAAAATATAATAGCACCATTGCCTATAATACAATTACGTGGAAGGGGCAAAGTTTTTGAAAATTAGATATATCGGAGGCCTTGCATTCCCATAAGTATATGACACAATGATTTTTTAAGACATTTTTACCAAAAAGGTGTGTCTTATATGCCATAGACTATACTATGTAATACTTCTTGTTATTGAATACACAATATCAAACAGCTTTAGGTTTATTCTATGCCAGTAAAAAGTTATATATGCAATATATATATAAGGCATTGTATATAATTATGTTTTAATTTCATTTCAGAGTGAAGGTATGATGACTATTCCTCTTGCTAATGGCAATGTCATGAAGGTTCCATTAAATCCCATTAATATATCGGAGGAGATGAACAAGAGCGGTGTTTGGATGGATATCAACAAAGACCAAGAAAAGAAACCTACTTCACCAACTAAAAACAAGTGAGTCTTTTTTTTTTTTGTGTGTGTGTGTGTGTGTGCGTAGTGTTGTTTCTTTTTTACTGTACGCACAATAGAATAAGGCACCTGAAATGCACTAGAGTTTAAAGAGTTAAAATTATGATGATGCATGCAAGTTTCAGGTGCCTTACAAAATCTGTGAGAGCAAGTAGAGATGCATCTAGTGTTTATTTTTTTTTTAGATTAGCTTTTCTTTGTCAAGCAAAGGACTGGATCTCAAATTCAGTTTGTAAAACAAATAGTTTAAATGACTGGTGCATAATTATTAGTTATTATAATGTATGTAAGAAAGTGTTAAATTCAGGTCAATAGAGAACGTTTGACATATTTGTTGTAGGTTTTTGCCAAATACGCTGGATCAGAATTTATTGTCATTTTTATTCATTTATTGACCTACTGCAAGGAATAGCATTTGCAGAGAGAGAGAAAGGGAAAGGGAGAGGAAGAGGGAGGGAGGATGAGAGGAAAGATCATTTGGTGCATGCATAAGGCTGAGAGCTTTCACTGTAGAGTGCCGTCACTTTTTTTACACAAATGGTGAAAATTTGAATGACTAGATGATAGTTTAGGACTCCCTTAACCTCTATATTATACTGTTATGTAGCCAGAGGATCCTGATCTGACCAGCTTTTCACTGTACTATAGATGCCTTCAACACACGTCATCTTCTTCACCTTGTGTCCAGGGACCTCAGGGGTAGATCAGCTTCTTAGTTCATCTCCACCTATTTTTTTTAACATTCCCTTCAGTTGCAGTCAAGTGGCAGACCTGTTGATATACTTCACACACTTGGCATAAATAATACTATACAGTAAATATTGTAAATATCATTTCTAGATTTCGAATTAGTTGACTCAGGAAAAACATTCATCCATCTCTCTACCATCTTGTACCCTTACTTTATGTATTTTCATCAACTCCTATGTATATATTATATCTTTCACGCAAGTAATTTATGGTAGATGAGTTAAGAAACATACAGAGCATGGGGGGTTGTGTGTTAAAAGCTGGTATACTTTTTTTCTTCTTTATTTGCATTGGAGTCTACCCATTTTCTAGATACGAGTATTTACCGTGCGTTAGTACTAAACTGTGAAACACTTGCAATGGGTGCGACTAATACTTATGTACAAAATTAGGAAATGTCTTGGAAGTGTAGATTTATTGTATAATAGTATTAACACTGCACATATACCATGTAAATGTGTGCACACTTACTTAACATCATTTTTGACAATCATAAGCTTAGAATTTACACTATTTACTAATTCTTCTTTTCATTGGTAATATTACTTCTTTAGTGATTATTTCTTTTCTATTATAGTGGTAGTATGTACTTTGGGGAAGTTAGTAGTTGAATTTTTTTTATAGATGAATGCTCTGCAAGATTATTTGCTATATATTTACTTTTCATTGTACAGGAAGTGTCTATATATATATATATATATATATATATATATATATATATATATATATATATATATATATATATACACACACACACACACACACACACACACACACCTTGATTTAATGGACTACATGGGGTGAAGGGTGATCCAAGCTTGAAAATATTTAACGATAAATACTGGTATACAAAAAATAGTTTTGTAACCCAATCAAGTACAGTAAATAAATACTATACATAATTCTCTAATCATGCCCCAAAAATTGTGGTAAAAATGTGTCCCAGTACTGAAGGGGTTAAACAATTGAAATAAGAAATAGATTCACACGTTAATTAACATCTTTTTGTTTGGTAGCCGTCTTGGCACAAAACAAACAAAGCAACAACAGACAATGTCAAGCTTGGTTCTTTAATGATTTTATGATTGACATATCATACATAATATTATATTCTAATTTATTTTTATAGAATTTTATATTCTTATTGTTATTTTAGTGCTTTGATGTTTCTAAAGCCAGTGTCATATTGGACAAATCTACCCAGCAATGAACAGAATGTCTGTTGCTGAGTATTGGTCTTGATAGTTTGTGATCCGTTAAAGCCCAAGTCCATTAAATCAAGAGCAAAGTTGTGTGTGTGTGTGCGTGTGTGTGTGTGTATATATATATATATATATATATATATATATATATATATATATATATATATATATATATATATATATATATTGAATCACGGCAAAAACTTGGCTTTTCTCCCAGTTTTGTCATGCACTCATCAGTATTTCTGCTTAGTGTGTATTTATGTATGTATGTAAGTCATTGCAAAGGTAGATAGACTAAATGCTGTGCTTTTTCCAACACACACACACACACACACACACACACACACACACACACACACACACATTGTGATCACCTAGACCACATGCAGGGAAAATAAAGAATAAAATGATTTCTCAAGATTTGGGGTATCATGATATTCTGGGATGAGATATGACGGATAGGTGTTTTACTGATAAACTTTACACAATGATAGTATGGTAATTAATGGTAAGTGAAATAATAAGCTATAGATCACCGTGCCTGGTCAGCTAGAAATGGGAAAGGAATGAGGCTAGGAGTAAGTCAGCTTTGAGTTTCATGCCAAGATAGTGACACTATATATGTTTAGATTTTATTGCATAATTTGTGGTAGAAAAAAAAACTGCAAACAATGTCACATTTACAGTACAGTAATGAGGATTATGGTGACATGGTGCTTCTCCACCATAGACACCTTTGCATCTGTTGCCTAGCCACACCTCAATTCCATACCATGGCATAACAAGGCCTCAAAATTTGTATGTGCCTAAAACAATTTTTGTACCTTCACCTCTAGTGATATCCACGCAATATTCTGTCACATCCTGTATATGAATCAGTTAATGCATTGCAACAATTAGAAACAATCATACTACATTATATGAAGAAAAAGAGAAGTTGAAATCTAAAAGGATGCAAGAGTAGAAAGGAAGGTTATTTGAATTTTGCAAGAAATTATAGCTTTGTTCATAGAAATTTAAGCATTAAGAATAGATGTGATAAAAACAAATGTGCATAAACCTTTGTGGGAAAAAATCACAGCAGTGTATTTCTGACACTGTTTGCTATAACTAAGTATATGAATACAAAATACACACAGGGTGGGATGTGTGAGGTCACAGTCTTAGCAGAAGACCAGCAATAATGACCTCTGAGAGGAGGTCCTCATTGAGAGGATAATGGGTGGTGGTGACAGGTCTCCTCATGATCAGGCCTTGGTGAACACACACACACACACACACACACACACACACACACACACACATATGAATGTCACAGTAGTGAAGGTTAGCATTCTAGCATTGTGCATGATTTGTGGCTTTTATGTAATTACATTTAGAACTTATGATGCTCAGACAATCTGCTTATTACATGAAAATGGATATGTAGGTAAGTAACAAGGCTTGAACATCAGCTGAGATGGACTAATTCAGTCTGGATACTCAGCTTTATCTGTGTCTCAGAAGCAAATCTAACAAAAATTTTATGTACACGATAAAGGATTTGAATTTTGCAATGTCAATAGTCAATTGTTTCTTATGATTAACTCTGAGACAGAGGTAAGATTTTTTTTTCCTGGTGATGGTAATTTGCTATTTATTACTGCTCACGTTCAGCCATCACTTTCAGTGAGGATAGAAGCCGTAGCAGCTGCAAACGTTGTCGCCGACGCAAGAAGAGCCGTACTAATGATGAAGTAAATGGGGTGGCCAATGGGCTTGCAAGTGATGTGGAAATGAATGGTACCTTTGTGTGTGCTGACCACTCTGAAAATGAGTGTAACACAAAGGAAAGCAGATTGGATTATGAGAACGAGTCTTGTCATTTGTAAGTACGACTGACCCTATTATTCATGGGTGGTATAGAAGCTACCTTCTTCATTGGTGCTGATTTCAAGTCGGGATTATTTCTTCAGGTATTAGGATGGGCAAATCAGTTGCATAGGAACATTCTTCATTCTGAATCTCTGCTTCATCTCATTCTGCTTTTAGCATCCACAACATCCTCTTTTTTTTTTCTCTCTCTTTTTTTTAAGAAAAATTACAACCTTGCTGTCTTCATTTTTTTTTTTTTAGAAATGCTTCTTATTTTGAATTTTAACCAGTAAAACATAGTTATCTTTTAAAACTGTTTTAATAGCTTTGTTACATCAAGCCCCAAAATTGTACCATGCTCACTTCTTTACTAGGCTTTAATTGCTTTCAAAATGTACCTTGTACAGGTTTGCGAGACAGCTTTCCCTGTCATGAGAACCTACATCAGGGTGATGCTTTCTACATTTCCCTCAGAAAAACATGTGCATGTTTGTCTTGTGTCTGCAGATTAACCTCTGATTACATGAAACCTACAAAATGCCTTTTAAAATTGTTGAGTCATTGTTGAAAATGACTTGTTTTAACCATATATCAATGGACTTTTGTAGGCTTCATGATTTTTGTTTAGGCTTTTGTGTTGTCCCTTGTCTGATTTATGTGTGTTTGCTTTCACATATTCATGATTTTGATTTAAGCATTTTTATAGCTAGGCAAATCTTTAGTCAGTCTCTCTCTTTCTCTCTCTCTCTCTCTCTCTCTCTCTCTCTCTCTCTCTCTCTCTCTCTCTCTCTCTCTCTCTCTCTCTCTCAACTCAATCCTGTGTTGCAAGTCAAGTAGTGTAGGCCATATAGTACAAACTATATAAGGTCACCTAGATGCAACATCCCACAGTCCATTATAAACTCAACTTCAAGACTTCACCCAATTTATCTTTTACTGATTTGAAGAGTCCTTCAATACCTCTTACTGGGTGGGTGGGGGGGTGGGGGGGGCTCATTCTTAGATAAAAAGTAAAATTTGGGAATAGTGATATTTTGTACTAAAAACTTCATATTGATAATGTTATATTCCGTTAATAATTAAACACGAGAAATTTTCAAGACAATGTTAGCAGTGCCTATATGTGAAACTGATCATAAAGAAGAAACTGTTTAATTAGAATAAAATAAAGCTTTGAAACTCACATTTGTACATTTTGTAGGTCAAATCAAGAACCAGATGGCTACACAAGCAGTGCTCCAACTGTATAAACAAAGGTGTCATCACTTTATTTGGATTTGCAAACAAAATAATTCTTTATTATCTTATAATTCCAACAAAATAATTCTTTGTTATCTTTTTGTTTCAAGACAGATTTGTTAAAATTTGTTATGTAAATCAAAATAGACATCAAAAGGGTTGCAACTTAAGAACTAAGAAAGAAATTTTAAGTGAGGAATAGACAATCAATAACAGTATATATACTAAAATTATAAGATTTTAGGCTACAAAAAGACTGCAGGTGATTTTAGTGGATTCAGACTAGCCTTCAATCAAGTTCCTCCAGTGGTCCTTCCATTGCTTAAATCCAACTGGGACTGTGAAAATGTTTTCATTATCTTTTACATCAGAGTATGAACAGCTTTGGAAAAATCAAGAATCACAAGCAAATGTATATGAATGGTAGGAAGCTTAGCACTAACATGAGGAATTTCATATTTAGCAAAAAAAATCTTGATTAAATGTAAAGCATGGATTGGGATTGAATCATGATATACAACTGTCAGTAGTGTGACTCATACCGAGCTACAATATGAAGATAATACGACTTGTTAACGGTTTGAAAATACTTACTCATTATGCAAAACATCATACAGTAACCACCTTTCATTCTGTTTCTTACCTGTCCTGATCGCTATGACCATGAAGATGCTACAAACTTCCACTTCAGTATGTATGATAACAGTTTTGGTCTTGAGGTTGTATGTAAATAACAACAACTCATCACCAATCAATGTATTTATAAAAGTCATGCTCTTCATTGGTGCACCCTGGCATGTCTTGCGCAGCATTGCTGCTGTTCAATCAACAGCAGCCTCAGCACAAATCTGCTTGCAGCTACTGAATATGCCCAAAGCATTTTTCAATGTGGAGACTTATCCCTATCCATAGTATTACCCAATAATTTCTTGAATCGTTAATCAAGTCTGTTATAATAAGACTATATTCTTTGTCAGTGATGTGTGGATTTCATTTTATTTCTGGCCATTGTCATCTAAAGTTTGTCCATTTTTAAAATCAATTTAACTTTTTTCTTTTTTTTACAAGAATTATGCCTGGTATCTTATAATTTCTTCAGCTTGAGAATTAACAAACATTTGATAAATCTAGTGCAGTAACAAAGCACAATACATTCCATTATCACCTGAAAAATGAAAATATGAGCATGTTGCATAACCATGTATGTATTCTGGTTGTGTGAGTTGACTGATTTGTCAAACAAAGCTGCAAAGCTTACAACCACAAAAACTTTTCTTTTAGCTCAACTAGAAACATTTTTTGGAGAAGGTACCTAAGCTGGTTTCAAAATAGCCCATATATATAAGATAGATGGTAAATGGGTCAAGGCTTTCATATTTCCTCTTTTAGGAAAACAAACCCCCCATTATCTTTCAATAGAACTGAAACAAGAGAGAATACTCTTGAAAGTGTCTCATTCAGAAAGCACTTTCACATATTGCATTACTATCTTCTCGTAGTAGCAAAGTTTGGCTAGCTGTGTGCGCTCACACGAGTCTGTAAGCCAAGCACTGGTTATTCACATCTCAGACTTTATTGTATTTAATATGTTTTACAAGTCACATTTTCTGAGCATTTTGTCATATTCCATAAATATTAATCATTAATAGGATTTTCAAAATTTAAGTCTATTATAAGAAATGAAGTATCAGTTGTTGCAATTGAAATGTTGATAGTGGTAATTAAGTGTATGGCAGCATAGCCATTACATCAACACAAACTACTTCCTCAGTTTATTCATATCCAAAATGTATATGAAATCAATAAATAAAACAAAATAATGTCACTTAATTCTGGGTAGGTCTGTACGTATACTGACATGATTCTAATATGGCAGTAATTTTCGTTAATGCTGAAATACCTGAAGGCAGATTCAGAAATCAGTATTTATTATTTTTTCACGAATTTTAAAATTTTGAAATTATTATTACTTTTTAGTATTTTTGAAATAAAAAAATGTTCTACTTTTGCCATATGTAAAACAATATTTTTTATACTAGATAAATACGACATAGACAAATACACACACACACACACACACACACACACACACACACACACACACACACACACACACACACCTTAACCCAATTGGTCCAACTTATGTTGCAGTTACTGTAACTGAATCAATATGCTGAAATTGTTTTATGCCTACAAGCGAAGAGAAAATGTGAATAAATTTGAACAAGATTGTACTTAATTGGTAGATGTAGTTGATGAAAAAAGATTGCGTCATCCTCAGCTATGAGTATCAAGCAAAAAAATCAAATAATAATAATGATAATAAACAGATTAGATAGTAGGATAAAATCACTATAAAAAGGGTCCTGCTAGGGATTAAAATCCTGTCTCAGGAATGTGACAGTAACATATGAATCTGGTGTCAGGCAAATCAGGTTAAGATGGTCTCCAGAGTCTGAATGATCTTTGGTTGGTCTTGACTCTCTTGTTGCAATGTAAAAAACATTACTTCTTTTCCTTTGGAAATACAGATGTGCAGAATGGATAAGAAGAGAGACAAGGAGTCTGAATCATTAACTGAAAATTGAATCATTATGATTTTAGAAATCTGATCAAATGAGGGCTTGACATTTAGAAATGACTAGAAGAACAGCAAAGAATATACATCTGCTTTATGAAAAACTGGATAACTTTGACTATGGAGACATAACCACACGAGTATATCTTATATCCAGTTTACTAGAATTTAGTAGACTAAACCCACAAATATAAATTATTGTGTGGATCTGATTCTCAAAATTTTAGGTAACTCCTTAGCCTAGGAATGCCTCATTATACAAAAAGAAAAAAACCCCAATTTTCATTTTTGCCAGTCATCCAGACTCCTTTATATGTATAGTAATAACACCAGACTTATCAACTTCTGCTAGTTGGTTGAATGATTACTGAAATGAACATGGATGATAATCCTACCATTCTGCGAACAATGTTGAAATAATTGGTGGTGGTGATAAAGTACATCAGTACAGAATACAAGAACAACAATACAATGTAATGTTATGATCAGGATGTTCAGAATATATTAAATTAAATTAAATTAAAGTCACAAGAATTTATCAAAAATACATAAATTTGAATATATATATATATATATATATATATATATATATATATATATATATATATATATATATATATATATATATATATATATATATATATTGAAACAATTTAATATTACAGTCCTGCTGGAACTATGCATTGCTGTCAGCAAAATATATTATGAACATGCTGAGTAGGTTTGACATCACAGTATAGCTGTATACTCTTAATACAAATGTGAATGAGGAAAAGACAGTCACCATTAACATTGTAGGTTATCCCCAAACACTTCATCTGAAATACCATGCAGTTGGTGTTAGGTTTACTTTTATCTGTACAGCTGTATAAATATTTTATAACCAATTTAATGTTACTAATTTGTAGGGAAATGCATATTGAATGTATGCAACACTATTCATGGTCAGTAAAAATAATAATGATAATAACCAACACAGTGTCTATATAGTAGTACATTTATTGTATTTTGATTTTAATATTTTTATGAGGGAAAGAATTTTTAACTGCCCCACTTTTGAGGCATTACTTGTTCAACAGAGCCAGTACATTATGTATATATAGTTTTATACTGTAAAATGTATAACATAAACATTAAAAAAACAAAATAAATGTGATGAACACATACAGAGTTATATTGAAGTCCACATACTATGTAGTCTCACCACATATTATTATATCTCATTCGGATTTCTTTTCCATTGTTCTACATGATTTTTCTCATACCTATACTTCAATAATTTACCACATTTACCTCAGTCATATGGGTCATTCAATATATATATATATATATATATATATATATATATATATATATATATATATATATATATATATATATATATATATATATATATATATATATATGAATTTATCCATTATTCATACATATATACACAAGCATGGAGAGAGGTGGAATGTATGGAATCTCAATGCAAGTATTGGATTATATGGAACATGATGATAATATGTATTGTGTATGATCTGCTGCTTTACTTTGTTCTCTTCTGTGGGGCAACCCAGAAAGAGAACCACGATAAATAAGATTTGTGGGGTTTGATCAAATGAGTAGGATAAATTGTTTTTCCCAGTGTTTCGTGTGGTAATATTGTCCAGAGTACATGTGTGTGTGTGTGTGTGTGTGTGTGATGAATAATAGTTACTGAGTTAGGAAGATGAATCAAGCTTAATTATATGTACAAGTGATATCTATACAGTTTGACCTGTGAGGAAACAAAATGTCATCACTTAAGGTGGTCAGTCAGCTCCTTAAGGTAAGCTCACAATGTGGCTGTTCATAAGTGTTAACAGAAGAAGAAGTAAGTTAAAAAAAGAAAAAAAATAAATAACTACTTTTCTACCTTGTAATTTGAGGATTGTTATGACTGACACTAATGTATGTCTTATGTAATGTGCATCTTCTAGCTTTTATGAACAGCAGACACTGTTAAATCATTGAAAACAGGTCTTGCATAAATAACATGTTGCTTATTGTATTATGTGTTAGTGTGTGTCTACAGCATGTTTGTTGCTTTCACTGCATGGCTTTGAATATAGCACACTTTTTACGCATTTGTAATCTTCTATATATTTTGTGTTTACTAACTCGCTCAATTTTATACCTTGAATTTTTCTTCTTTACTTAATTTACTTGTCTTTAACTTATTCAATGGATATATACACTTTAGATTTCTAATTTATTTTACTTGCAGGATTTTAGTTTTAAAATCTTTAAGCTCAAAAGGCCTATTAGAAAAAGGACAAAGATGATAATTTATACAGATTAATATGAAAATCTTTGGACGCCTTTTTGTTAAATTTTAAATAAGAATTAAACTTCCTGCTTGTAAATATCTATCCTGTATCAATGCAATTTTTAGTTTTCATGGATGTTTATTATTTGAAAATGTTGCATGATTTTTATTACAGTATATTGTTGTATTTGACAATATGCATGCAACATGTATATATAGTAACTGTCATGTTTTATTGGGAAATCTATTTGCTCGAAATTATACTTAACTCCATATATAATGACTTTCTCTGTTGATATCAACATTGTTCAAAATACGCATCCACTTTTTACATTATTCATCCCTAAGGTGTAAATAACTGAGAATCCAAATACTCTGTAAGTGCGTTTGCTTATATATATATATATATATATATATATATATATATATATATATATATATATATATATATATATATATATATATATATATATATATATACACACACAACTTTTATATAGGTAGTTCTTTACAATACTTATTGATTCAGCTGATTCATTTACTTTTTAGTACTGAGTGGGTGACTGTTTTGAGCAATGAGAAATTTTCCTTTGTTTAATGATCATTTACAAAAATTTTCCTTTACCTGCAGCACAAAAAAGCGTGGCCACAAAAGGGATGCACTCAATGAAGATGAAAAGAAACGACTTAGCATGATGGCAGAAGAGGACGAGGAGGACGAGGGAATAACAATCAAGGTGACCAAGTCATAAACTGTGGCGGAATCAGCTAACTTTGTATTGTAGTTGGTACACCAGCAAGGTGATGGTGACTATCGACAAGGCATATTCTGCCTTGTAAAATTTATGACATCAGAAGGAACAAATGCCTGTTATTGATGTAATGAAGCCTCCAACCTCAAGCCATCTTTTAGGCTTCTGTTGGCTGATCTAGTCACAAGTGCAGTTATAAGACACATAGCTGAAACATGGCATGGGTGTCAGAATTAAATCTGAAATATCTTGAATTAATATGGTGATCATACATAAAAAGTATTTATACTGTAGTGTAGATTAAAGGGTATGGGATGTGGGAATTAGCAAGGTGCTAAAATTTTGTAATGATCACAGTCATCCGTCAGTGATACTGGGTAATGAAATCATGAAAAGTGATGACCTACACCCATACCTATCCAATTCAGTTATGTGTATTATTTCTTTTGGCACACAAGTTATAGTCCTTTCCATCAACCAGGAGTAAAGTTGCCCCAGTCCTAGACTCATTGTCTTGATTTTATGAGCAGATTTTTAATTTATTTTATGTTATGTATTGCTATTTATCTGTTTTTAGTATTTCATAGGCATGTACATAATTTGCTCCTGGTTTTGGATTTAGATTGGTGCAATACTGAGACTGTTAGTCTTGATGTACTGTTTACACTCTTTGGTTCTGTATTCACTGTGTAGAACTTGCAGTTTTCTTTATTTGTATTTTATTGTTTAGTTACTATGATTATATGGATCAATGAGAAATAGAATCCCATCTCAGTTTTTTTTTTTTTTTTTTTTTTTTTTTTTTTTTTTTTTTTTTTTCTTCCTCACACTAAGATTCAGTATTGCTAGCATCTCAACTATTGAAACATTCATGAGGTGGGAAACAGTATTTCTGCATTATTCCAAAATATAAATCCTTAATAATGAAATGGAGCTTCCCTGCATGTTTTCCATATCTGTTCACACACTGGTGGAATGATAATAGCAATAAATACATTAGTTTGTCTGACTAGATTATTATGAAACTAACTTATTAAACAACATCAGATATTGTCTCTCTAGTTCTGGAGGTCATGTACTCAATGGTTCCCTACAGAATCTAAATTTAGGTTTTGTATAGATATACAATAAAGGTATTAAGAATATATAGCACACAGGTTTTGAATGGCAATAAGTTGACATGTTTATTTTGCAAAGGATAACTGTGTACCTCAACACTGCTTTCCTTAATTATGCTAAATAAATAATAACTTGGCAGTATTGTTAAGACATAAATGACTTAACACCTAGATTAGGTGCCTCATCATACTGACTGTATGCTATAGTGCACCTATACACCTGTATAGTAGTGTCAACATATGACAAAACAGTACCATTTTCTAGAATTTATACTAGAAAGTGTATCCTTCCCATGAGATTTCATGCATCTCTTATTCTAGGATAAGTTTCAGTATCTGCAAAAAATAGTGATGTAACTACAAGAATGATGCTAATCATTTCATATACATATATATATTATGTAATTTTGATTGTACAAACTGAAACATATAAGTATTTTCGGTATGAAGTCATAAATTCAATATCCTGAAGTGGAATGAAATATGACCATTTAAATACATGTCATATAATGACAAAGATTATTATATATATTCACATACATTTATATTGTGATATACCTAAGTATCAAAGTAAGAATCAAAACTTATATAACCTTGAACTTAATGAGAACACAACTTTCACCCCCGCATGGAGCATAGATCATTTATTTTTATTAAGATGGTTGACTATAATGGAAAGGAAGAGTGTCTGGGTGGGATGGCATAAAGACGACCTCTTGTTTCCTGTATTGTGCAGTTTCAAATAAAATATAATCAAATATCAATGTGTACTATTTTATAGTAAAGTGGTTAGTAATAAAGAAAAAATAAATGAGACAAACATTATGAAATAATTGAAGGCAGCAAGCACAACACACATCAGCTTACCACTATTAGTTGCCTTGCTAATTGGTGCCACCATTAGAGAGGACAGCTTTCTTTCATTTTATCTTTTATTTGCTCAGTGTATTTTTTTATTTCTTACTAACTACTACCTTACAGTAGACAATTGATATTGATATCATTACAGCTGCACAATACAAGGGAAGAAAAAACTAAGGCCTTTAAACCACAATCATGTAGTACTGCCATGACAGGCACTCGTTTGATGTCCATTGCTAAGGGGAAATTGATGGGCACACTAAATGAGTTACCATACTTCAGCACAACCACCTGATAAGGCCATCTATCTAGTAGTTTGATACTGCCATTCAGCATCCCAATAGTGTGATGACACACAGACTGCCAGGCAAATGGGTAACATCTGGTGGGCAATGTCTGATTATGCGAATTGGACCCAAGATGATTTTGCTATCAACAATACTACTGTAAAACTAATTTAGCCCAAAGGTGTAAGCTTTGTATATACATAGCATCCCATATTAGTTATAACTTAAGCAATATATATTCATATTATCTTCCTGATATTTCTTCTAATTTCTATCATTTGAATTTTATTGATACTGTGATAACTCAGAAAAGCATTAAAACATATAGATTACATACATACATAATAATTGTTTCTCTAAAACATGTAGCATTGCATTTTAATTGTCAAAAGAGAAAAAACACATTGTCCATTTTCACACAAATCAACAGCATCAATTCATTACAAGCATCAATATTCTTTATAAATCTTGCACTGAAAACTCATCGCTGTTGCAACAATTTTTTTTCTGAACACTCTTTCAGCAGCATGGATAAACTTTCAATGAAGCATGATCAAGCATTGATCAATTCAATTTCTTTTAGATATGATTCTGGGGATTTCTGAACCATCATTCTACAAACATATACAGTGGTATCTTGGATTGAAAGCTTAACCTGCACCAGAGGCAAGCTCATTATCCAAAATTATCACTTTTCGAAACAAATATAAAATAAGAGTTACATTTATATATATATATATATATATATATATATATATATATATATATATATATATATATATATATATATATATATATATATATACCGAATATGTATGTCAATGTGTTGTCCTAGGTAGACAATTTATTGGCTCCATGACAGGGTGAGCATCCTCTCCCTATTAGTGTCAAATGTTTACTTACAGCATCAAGGCAGAGTAGGCCACTTAGCCCCTCCATCTGTTGCTGATTAAGCTAACAGAAACCTTGATGTCAGTGTTAAGCTAGCCAATCGTAGCATTCACCGCTGATCTCATAAAATTAACGCTACATGACAAGGTGGGAGCCAGTCCCTTCATTATAGTATCCTCCAGGCTTCATGGGGATTCCACCACTATTACCACCTCTCCATAGAGCACGTGCTTTCTTTCTCCAACCACACTCCCCCTCCTTACCCTGTATGTCTTTTTTTTTCTCCCTGTTTCAATATGAGGTCATCTTATATACCAAGCTGATTGGCCCGCAGCTTTACACCAGACAGAACTTGTGTGCAGTCCAATACATTGCTTGTTATCCAATTGGAAAAACAAGTATGCATAATTCAAAAACACTTATGTACCATGTTACTTGCAATCCAAGGTTTTACTTGTAGGTGTTAATTTACATTAATAAACTGAAATTCACATCTTAGGTCTTTAGACAGGTCATCTAGATTTATTTGAAACCTTAGTTTTCCTAAAAAGTGGTACAAAAATCATTTAGTTTGGCTTATAAAAGAGATCCAAGGTTGAAATCCATGGTTAGCTTCCTTGAGGAAAAACCGCTTGTTTACTTTCATGCTTCAGCAGCTCCTCACCTATCTGGTTGTTTGGTGAATGTGAAAGACCAGTAACACTTCCCACCTGTGTGTGCGTATGTGTGTGTGTGTGTGTGTGTGTGTATTTACCTAGTTGTATTATACAGGGTTCAAGCAGGACTCATAGTGTCCTGTCTCCATATCTCCATATATTGGACTAGGAGGATCAATATTTAAATGGAAGACTGACTTTTTGACAGGCAGAGAAATAAAGACAGTTGTCAGAGGTAAATAGTAAAATTGGGGAGAGGTAATAATACATAGAGTCCCGCAAGGATCAGCTCTAACGCCAATCTTATTTGCTGTGTATGTCAATAATGTGATGGAAGGAGTGGGTTGCTACATGAGTCTCTTTGCTGATGATCCAAAAATTAAGAAGTGTTTCAAATCAGGAGGACAGTGAAGCATTAAATCAAGACTTATTTTAAATAAATAAATGGTCATTGAAATGGAACATGGAGTTTAATGTCAAGAAATGCAGTGTGATGGAGTTTGGAAAGAATGCAAGAAGAAGAACTTATTACTTGGGAAATGAAAACCCAATAAAAGGACAAAAGAAAAGGACCTTGGGAAACCATTTCAAATAAAATGTAATTTGAGAAGCATATAAATAAGATTACTGGAGAAACTTATAATCTATTTAGAAACTTCGAGGCAGCATTCACATACGTTGGTGAAGATATGATACAAAAGCTGATAACAAAATGTTATGTCCTCAATTGGAATATGAAGCATTAACATAGTCACCAAAAGTGAAAAAAAAAGACTGGGAAGCTGAAAAATCCAGAGCTGCAACAAAAATTTCTAGAAACCTAAAAAATACAGTTATGAAGAGAGGTTGAAGAGCTTGGGATTAACTACACTGGAACGGAGGAAAAGAGATGACTTGATAGCACTGTATAGGATATTGGAAGGGAAAGAGAAGTTGGACAGAGATGATCTTGTGAGATTTGATATGAGGAGTACCACAGGATATGGAAAAAAACCAAAAATGAGTGATGGCAGAAGAGACATAAAAAGATATTGCTTTCTTCACGGATGTATAGCAGCATGGAACAAGCTTCATGATGAAACAGTGTGTGCAAAAACAATTCATAAAATTAAGGAAAATCATGCTAAGAACAGATCAGGAGGCAGGACAGCACCAGCCTAGTGTGGCTCTCACAACTTGGTAAATATAACTTGGTAGACACACCAATCCAAGATAGCTGCCAGTGTAAACAAGAGGAAATCTGCTTCAAGAATTTCAAGTTAAAACAAGAGAAAGTCACCCTAGATAGTGTTATTAAGGTTAGAGCCACACAAGTTATTGCCATCCATTCCTGTCTATAAAAAGGAAGGATTAAAATGTGGTAAGGGGAACAATGAATGAGGAAGCAGGGGTAGCAGTTGGTGCTGTATTCACCAATATCCCAAGGAATGCAGGCAGACCTGGTATTTCAGTATTTAGGGTTGATGAAGAGACAATATGTTTAAGAAAAGAATGACAGATATGGAGAGAGAAACCAGGGAAGTGAAAGAAAAAATGGGGGTAACAAAAGACATTAAGCTTTAAAACTTGAAAAAAAACTTCTGTAAAAAAGCTTACAATGACAAAGAAACTGATATTAAATGAAGTAAGGAGAAAGGAATTTGTAAAAAGATCAACACGTTGGATGAGAATAAGAATGTTAGAAAAAAAGAACAAAAATTAAGAGTGTTTGAATTTTGAAAAAATAGTTGAGGAACAGGTAAAATTTAAGGTCCAGGAAGTTATGGAAAAAGGGCTCATGGTAATTAAGAAGAAAGAAATAGTTGAAGATACAGCCAGAGGAAAGGAGTTGATAAGACATAAAAGCTTTTAATTCCACCCTATCTAGGAGAGCAAGATGAGTGGAACCTCTAAACATGCAAAGAGTACTCCATACATGGGTGGTGTATCAAGTTAGTGGTTGGAGAGAGTGAAGAAAAAACTGAGAAATGCCAAACTTAAAAGAAGCTGTTTAAGCTAGAAAAGATATGTGAAGTTTCCACTTTAGATTATAAGTGAAGGACAGACAGATCATATTAAGTGTAGAAGAAGGAGACAGTTGAATGTCACTGAAGAAGAAGGGATAGTTGTCTGGGATGTTGTGTTGAGTTGATAGATGAAGGAATTGAGTCTCTGAGGCATTGAATGAATAATACTAAACTTGCTCTGCCCCAGTAAGAAATTTTAAGAGATCGGAAGTGTGCTGTGGCATCCCTGGGTGATCTGTTTACTTCCTGAAGTGCCATCTCTGAAAAGACGATGTGTAGAGTGGTGTCATCAGCATAGGAATGGATAGGACAAGAAGTTTGGTTTAGATCATTATTGAATAATAGAGAGAGAATGGAACAAGGACAGTTAGTATTACCATGAGAAAGAGGATAAAGGCTACAGAGATGTGGTTTCTGAGAATAATGTTAAGAGTGCCATGGAAAGCAAGGATGACAAATGAGGGAGTGTTGAGAAGAGCTGGAGTACAGAGTAACACGATGGCAACATTAAAAGAGACAATGGAGATTCCTGGAACATATAATGAATGAGTATCAGGTGGAGAAGTTAGCACCAACAGGAAGAGTCAAAGGTACAAGAATGAAGCACATGGAAAGTTTGCTGAGCGACGTACAAAGATATGATGAAACAAATGATCTACTGAGCTTGGCTGAAGACAAAGATGAATGAGGAACTACAATAGCCAATGTCAAACAAGATATGACACATAACATAGGATGGATTAAAGGTAGATGACACTGCTCATGAAAATGCTCTGTCATAGGCTGAACTAATGAACACATGCTTTCAGTCAGTGTTCATCAGAGAAAACAACTTTTGTTGGAGAAAGAGCATGGCACTAGGACAAAGTGTTGAGGGAATTTCAGGTGGACATTCAATGGGTTAAGAAAATGAGGAAGGATGTAAGGCTCAAGGGCTGGCTGGATGGAGTGTCAAATTGGATCATGAAGAAATGCAGAGAATAACTGACAAAAATAATACATAATTACTGGAAAACAGTCCATCTACACTAGAAAAGAGCCAAAGAAGATAATAAAGAAGAAGCACTTAACACAGACTGGTGTCCACTAAGTTAGGGGAGAGGAATTGATAAGATGAAAAGCTTTTCATTCTATCTAGTCTAAGAGAGCTGTGAGTGAAATTCCCATACAGGGGTCAGGAGGGTGAGAAAAACTGGCACAGATGACTGAGAACACCTAGCTTCATAGAAGAGGGAGACAGTTGAGTGTCATTAAAGAAGAGGGGATAGTCGTCTGGGAGGTTGTGTTGAGTTGATAGATGGAGGAATTGAATTTCTGAGGCTTTGAAAGAACAACACTTAGTTTGCTCTGCCCCAATCAGAAATTTTATAGAAATCAGAAGTCAGGTGTTCTGTGGCGTCCCTTAGAGATCTGTTCACTTCCTGAAGAGTTGATAGTCTATGAAAAGTGTAGGGTGGTATCATCAGCATAGGAGTAGCTAGGACAAGAAGTTTGGTTTAAAAGAGAGTGGGTAAAAGGACAGAACCCTGAGGAACACCACTGTTGATAAGTTTAGGAGAACAGTAACTGTCAACCACAGCAGCAATAGAATGGTTTCTAAGGAATCTTGAGATGAAGTTGCAAAGAGGATAGAAGTCATAGGAGGGTGGTTTTGAGATCAAAGCTTTGTGCCAGACTCTATCAAAAGTTTTTGATATGTCTAAGACAATAACAAAAATTTTACCAAAATCTCTAAGAGAGACTCAATAAGGCCCTGAACACATTAGGGGTTGTGCCACACTACACAGCCAGTATCACTCCCCCCTGATAACCATACTTGGGAGAGTGAGAGCTTACACAAGACGCAACAATGTACTGCACATTATGTTCCGTTTGATGTCCCTGTGTCATTGAACAGCAGTGATGCACAGACCGTCATAGAGGGTAGACACATGCTTCTTGCTCGGACAATTCAACAAATAAAATATGAATGGACCAAGAATGCTACCTTTCACTTCAATGAAATTCTGAGGAAGTTTGGCCAAGGATGGCATGTGACCATTTGTAACCATTTATTGCCAAACATAAACAAAAGAAATTAAGAGGAGCCCTGCTTCAGATGTCTGCTGATCAGTTGAAGACATTGTTGAGCAAAGCATGCAAAGCTAAACTGGAGTGGACACCTTACCTCCTATGGCAGTTTCATAAGGACAATGGTCTACCAGGGACTATGATAACCCTCACACCACTGCTACACTGAAGGGAACCAATGTTGACAGGATTAAGGCAACCACCTAGGAGGAATGTCCCTGTGTTACCAACAACCTTGTACCCTGCATTAAAAACAGTGCCTTCAAATAAATGGCAAACATCTGGAGCATGTCCTCTATGGTTCCTCTTCATTACTTTGTTTCATGTTTAAGATTATAGACTAGTCTTTTACCTTTCAATAAGTGTAATCATCATTAATGTAGCATTTGAAGTCCTTGATTTACACTGATTAATTTGTTTCAACAACTGGAACTATCATGACTTGTATTTCATGGTCTCAGCCACTAGGTGTCCATCATGTTGTTGTGAAGAAAGGAGGACCCAGTATACATACACTTATCCCATTCTTTTGGCGCTGAATCTGGACTTTCTAGGGACCGGCACTAAAGTGGGCTATTTTATTTTATTTTTGTTGCCCTTGGCTGCCTCCCTTCTACATAAAAAAAAGTACACAGAAAAATAAAGGCTGGGGCATGTGGGTCTACTGGAAGCAAAAAGGAGGATCAGGTAAGATATTTTGTAAATTATTAAGAGTAACCAATTATTTTTTTCTCTCTTTTTTATGAGTTGGCACTGCACTTTAATTAGGTATCCAGTATATATGATGATATATATATATATATATATATATATATATATATATATATATATATATATATATATATATATATATATATATATATATACCTTCAATGAGTAAAAACTGAATTGAGAATGTGATATGAAAAATCCTCACATTACAACAATGTATGAACTACAAAACTATATTTACATTAAATCAGGTAAAGAAAATACATATCAGTGCTAATAACCATTGAAATACTGGTATGCAGATATGTATTAAGAAAAAGTGGAATGTTTGTCATTTGCCAGACAAATGATTACCTTTTCTGTGGTGAGAGGAGACCATCATCAATAACAAAGTGTGGTAGGGGGGGGGGGGGGATGTTGATTGTGTATGTGCTATGGTAGACTACAATTCGAGTTCATGAAAAGTTGAAAATATTCCTATATGGGTGAAGTTAACATTGGGAAGTATACGTAATTATTGTAGCTGGAGACAGGCAGGATTGGAGCACTGCTCTAACCAAGGATATTAGAATCCTTGGTTCGAACCCTGTGCACACACACACACACACACACACACACACATATATATATATATATATATATATATATATATATATATAGATATATATATATATATATATATATATATATATATGTGTGTGTGTGTGTGTGTGTGTGTGTGCACAGGGTTCGAGCAGTGCTCCTATCCTGTCTGTACACATAGCTATGCTGTTTTGCTTTATTTTGCGAGAAATTAACGTAGGCCTCCTATTTCTTTGTTCTTTATGTATAAGTACTGACTGCACTCCTTATATTGAATCTCCTTGAAACAAGTTCCCTGTGGCATATATATATATATATATATATATATATATATATATATATATATATATATATATATATATATATATATTGCTAGAAGGAACTTCTTATACATAATACGTCCGCAACAGAAGCCAGCAGCAGCACGCTACTCACGTCTATAATAATGTAGTAGGGTCAGTGACCGTGACGTCATCTGTGGCTTCACTGAAACAGTGTTTGCCTACCAAGCGACGTCAGTACTAAGCTGAGCTCTTGCTTCCCTAAAGGACAGCCATACATACATAGCACATGCGTGGCCTGCAATATCTCTACATTAACGGCAAGGTCACCACCACCAACCCTCCTACATGATAGTAGTAGGTGAGTTTGGTGCTGGTACGTACGTACGTAAGTACATCATGTACTACTACTATCTGATAATGCCGCTGGACTAGCTAGGACTTGGATACCTCCTCCTGTCGTGAGACTCCAAGCAATTTGAAGCAAACTTCTTTCATAATATAATATTGGCGATGTAAAGTAGACTCCCTCACTGCATGAAGCCACTTTTAGTGGCAAACTCACTGAAAACTGTACCCAGTTTATAAGATTGTCGTCTAACGCTTGTTTTTGTAGTCCAATCTTTCGTAAAGCCGAAATGGCGTGTTTTTGTGAAGATTTGGACGGTCTTGCTTCGTGCACGTGTGTGTAATGTAGGACGGCCATTGTGGCACGGTGGTGGTGGCACGCGGTGTGGCCACTGGTGGGTGGGTGGGGTCCAAGAATTCCAAGATTATAATATCCTTGGTGGGGTCAGTGGGGTGATGGCCGATCTTGACGTGAATTGAAGCAATGGCGACTGGCGAGTCCCAAATAGTAAGTGTTTTTATTGTTAATGAAACTCTTATTTGTCGTTTCTTGAAGACAGTAGATTTTATATGATGTAGAGAAGAGATAGGTTAAGTTAAGATCATGGCGAAATAAGGGTTGTTAATGAGTAACGTATGAAGTATTTCCTTAACAAAATAGGGTTGAGGTTTCTATGCGGTATTTCCAGAGTTTCCCGTGAGTCTCATTGACACACACACACACACACACACGTGCATCACTGGAATGTAGACTACTGCTTTCTAATTTAAATATGGAGAAAGGCGTCAGTCTGATATCAAATATAAGGAATACTTCCATGGTTGTATAGTGATGCCAAAAACACGCAATGAGCACTGATCGTCAAACAAATTCCTAGATTCTGTAAAAGATCCCAGATTTTGGGATTCTTTCAAATACAGATTTTCATGTTCTTGGGATATACAACCATTGATGCATTCTAATTAAAGCTAACCTAAGCTAACACCCAATGCAACTTAATACAGGAATGTTTGTGTTCTATGAAAAATTTATTCACTGGAATTGCAATACTAAATGAGTAATTTGCGTGGTAAAGTGTATATGGTAAAAGTGGCTTAGAAAAATGTCTTTCAGGGGTGCCCTGTGAGCTCAAGGTCACACAAAAGCTGCCAGTTTAGATTGCAGTGACTATAACTTTGGTTGGGTTTAGCTACAGGTTATGTTTAATTAGAATGCGGCATTGGTTGTATATGTATAGTATATGAAAATCTCTGGATTTAGAGAAAAAAGTTCCTAAATCAAAGGAATTTTTTTAGAATTTAGAACATGAAATGAGCACTCCTGGCTGTTGGACTAAATTTTATAGATTTTAGAAAAATTCCTTAGATTTAAATATCCTAGATTTAGGCTTAGGGTCTTAGATTGTATAGTGAGAGAGGGGGGAAAAGTTGGCTTGATTATTAATTGTGCAAAAACGGAAATGATTAATATGAATATTGCTAACCCAAGAGCTTGCGTGATTGGGGGAAGAGTTGTGAAACAAGTAGAAAAGTTTAAATATCTTGGTACGCTTTTGTCTATGGATGGATCGTTAAAAGTGGAGTTTGAGGAAAGGTTAAGGAAGGCGAATCAAGCGATGGGCATGTTAAAAACTGTGTGAAATAATGATAACTTTTCAGTACACACTAAAATAAAAATTTATAAAACTATGGTTAGAACTATTTTGATTTATGGGCATGAATCATGGTATAGTATAGTAACATCGGATAAAAAATTCGTGATTTTCGAAAATAAGGCTTTGCAAAGGATTTTAGGAGTTAAGTGGTGGCATAGGGTTTCAAATGATAAAGTGAGAGAAATTACGGGTGTGCAACCGGTAGATGAATATGTTAGATTGTCTCGATGGAAATGGCTAGGACACGTCTTCAGAAGGGAGGGAGTGATTGTACGGGGAACACCCGGTTGGCAAGTGCAGGGTAGAAGAGGGAGAGGAAGGCCGAAGGAGACGTGGATGCGCACAATGAGGCGAGAAGCTGGTGAAGAGTGTTGGGAGGATTTGGAGGAGTTGGCACAGGATAGATGGTGGTGGCGTGAATTCATTGAGGCCCTATGCATCCCTCAGGGTGCCACAGGAGTTGATTGATTGATTGAGATTTAGGCAGAGCTAGGCACATGTGTTACCATTTGCATTACTGTGTTAGTGATGCACTACCAAATTTGTAACACATGCCACAGAAACAAAGATTTTCAAAGTAATGCACTATCTGTAATGCATCAAAGAACTTCATCATTACCACTTGCATTATTATTATTTTCAAAGGTTAATAAACGAAGATGACAATCACCAATTTTGTGGCACAACATTGTTGAGCTCAGTTTCCCAGCAATTCTTGGCAAAGCATCATTGTTTCCTCAGCTTTCAGTGCACTCACAACCATCCAACAACAAACGTTTAATATTTTTATTCTATTTTTATTTACCAACCAGTGACTATTGAACAATGGATTGTTTCATGAAGAGAGGAGACAGGAGCAGGAGTGTTTCTGGCAATAGTGCCACCAGTGGCTTATTACCCAGACTCTATTGGGATCATGTTCAAGGGATCACTCGCAGTCTGAAATGTCCATGTCAGATTGTTTTAAAACTGTTTTCTTTGACTTATGTAGTAATGCACTACATAGTAAGTTTTGGTAACACTGGTAATGCACTTTTAATTTTGGTAATGGTAATGCAGTAATGCAGACTGCTATAAGAGGATTAAAATTGGTAATGCATTGACAATAATGCTTTCCTGATTTTACAGTAACACATTACCAGTAGCGCACTACCCATCCAATTCTAGATTTAGGGAGTTTTTTTTTAAATACAGAGCTTTTCATGTTTATGTATATATAAGCAATGATGCCTTCTAACTAAACCTAATCTAAGCTAACACCTATTTTAACTTAATGTTGAAATTTTTGTATTCTATACAAAATTGATTTATTAGCATCAAAACTAATTGAGTAATTTGAGAGGTAAAGTTCATAGAAGAAAAGTGTCTGAGAAAGATGCATTGTCTTTAGTAGTGAAATCTTTTTCATGTCAGTGAGAGGAATCAACATACATCCATTGATGCATTCCTTATTACGTACTTATTGTCAAATTGATGTCTTTCTAAATATATATTTACTGGTTAGGCTAGATCAGGTCAGGTCAGGTCAGCTTATACTTGGTTAGGTTATTGACCTAGCTGTGGGGGTGGGTGGGGGGAAGAGGGATCCAGCCCTTCCTGGAAACCTTTATGGAGGCCTCACTGTGCAGTACATCATCATCAGTATCATACTGGACTCTAAACTATCATTATTCATCTCATCCCTCATCAGTGAGTATTTGTAATGATTCTTTTTATTTAGCCATAAACTGTGACATAGTACATCATAATGGACAGCATGTAACTGTCGTTTACATCATATGATGTTAAAAAATGTTTACAAACTTGGAATGAAATTTAAAACAATGAAGTATGAGGCAAAAATCTCACAACAAACAAATTTTGTGTAACATATCACAACCATCTCACTGCACACACACACACACACACACACACACACACACACACTGCGTTATGTAGTGTTTAGCACTCTCAGCTTACAACCTAGAGGGCCCGGATTTAAGTCCCAGATGCGGCGAGGCAAATGGGCAAGCCTCTTAATGTGTATCTAGCCCCTGTTTACCTAGCAACAAGTAGGTACGGGATGTAACTCGAGGGGTTGTGGCCTCACTGTCCCGGTGTGTGGTGTGTGATGTGGTGTCAGCCCTACCTGAAGATCGGTCTATGAGCCCTGCTGAGCTCGCTCTGTGGCGAAAAGGCTGACTGGGTGACCAGCAGGCAACCAGGACAGTGAATTACACACACACACACTAAGTGGGAAATATAAAAAGGGAAAATGAGATCCTCAAGGAAAATGCAATAGTTATGAAATGCAAATTGAAGATATAAAGGGAAATGTGGAAAACATTCCTGATAAGTTAGATGAAGTGTATTGTGAGTCAAAGCTGATACAATTGAAGAAAATATGGAAAAAAGAAAGAGAAGAAGAAAAGTTTAATTTTGCAGAGGTATTAAAGAGACAAATGCAGGACAAGACAAAGAACACAGTGATATAGGTTATTAAAGAAAAAGAAGACCCAGTACGTGATACAGGGGAAAGAAAAAAATGCATGGTAATCTATGGACTACAGGGAAAAATTCCTAACAAGTACAGGAGAGAGAGAGAGAGAGAGAGAGAGAGAGAGAGAGAGAGAGAGAGAGAGAGAGAGAGAGAGAGAGAGAGAGAAAGTGGTAAGAAAAGTTATACAGAAGATCCAAGATGCCATGCAAGGTTTAGAGCATGAAGTAGAAAAAGTACAAGACCAATGAAAGGGAGAGTAAGATCACAATTGGCAGTGGGAGAGAGGACACTGAGAGCTGGTAGGCTTGCCCAAAGTTTGGGATATATAGACATTTGGATGAAGAGAAATATGATCCTAGAAGAAAGACACAGAAAGAGAAAAAAAACTAAGAGAAGAGGCTAAGGGAAAAAGAAACATATGAAGAGGACAGAGAATGAGAAGAGGAAATTTTACTGTAGGGTATTAGATATGAGACTGAGGAGGTGGTTTATTTGGGAGAAGGGAGAGGAGGCAAGGAAATCATAACAGAAGACAGAAGACGTATAAGTGATGAGAGGAACAGCAAATTAAGAGTGACATATACAAATGTGGATGTGTTACTGTCCAGTATAGTGGAAATTAGACATTATTTAAAAGTCAATGAACCAGATGTATTCTGCATAGCCAAGATGAAATTTAGAAAAAAAATCCATAAATTTTTAAGATGAGGGATATAAAATTTGGAGGAGAGATAGAAAGGGAAAGGAGGAAGAGGAGGAGGAGTGCTAATAATGGTTTAAGAGGACATTTGTGTGGAGGGAGTGCAATATGTAGTTGGCATGGCAGAAGTGATGGGGATGACAATCAGAACAAGTGAAAAGGAAAGGAGGAAAATTGCAGTAATGTATGTGCCACTGAAAACAAATACATGGAAGTTGGAAGAACATCAAGTAATGCAGAAAGAGGTGTTGAAATGCCTCGATAATATGATAAGGAAAGACAAGGAGGTATTCGTAGTTGGAGATTTTAACTGCAAAGGTGTAAACTGGAAGGAAATGGAAACACAGGATCGTGGAGTGAAAAAAATATCACAATTAGCCATGGAGAACATGATGGATCAGTGGGTGGAGGAAT
This sequence comes from Callinectes sapidus, assembly GCA_020233015.1. Taxonomy (NCBI): domain Eukaryota; kingdom Metazoa; phylum Arthropoda; class Malacostraca; order Decapoda; family Portunidae; genus Callinectes; species Callinectes sapidus. The sequence continues at coordinate 72,976 of JAHFWG010000090.1, read as the reverse complement.
TCACAAGGCACAGAGGAGAGGAAGAACTGTCAGTGCTAGATCTGGTGTTCACTAGGAAACCAGAACCCCATCCCATCATTAAATGCTTAAGCTCAGTGGGGAGAAGTGATCATGTCTTGATAAAAATAGAATTGCAAGAATGACAAATGCTAAGAAGAGAGAAGAATTATGAAAATGGAAGATTAGATTATACTAGGACCAACTTGGAGATTTAAGGAAATATTTTGGAAGTATAGACTGGAGGTAGATTATGAGTGCTAAAATGGTACAAGAGAAATATGAAATACTCCTAAGGAAGTACAGTACCTCTTCAAGAATGCAACACATAAATTGAGAGGTATGTACCTATTTTAGATGAAATCTAAATAGGATATAAAGTAACAGAGTATCCTTAAATAGCACCTGTTCAGAACAACAATGGCACTAAATGCTTTTTGGAAGACAAAGTTATGAAAAGCAGTTTCACTGTGATTAAAATGAAAAGTTTATTATGAGTGCCTTTTGATTAGCCCTACACTTGAGATCAAAGTGTCTTACAAGGACTGTGGAAAGAAATCTTTAGAATGTTAAATAGGAAATATGAATATTTATCATGGATCCTGAAAATTTTACAATGGAAGGCATTTTTATATCAATTAGTAAAAAGGAAGACATTGGTAGGATACTTCATGCACCATATAGGTTGCAGATGAATGATTAGAATAATAAAATGATCAACTAAATTAATTTTGAACAGCTGGTCTTTGGTAGATAGGCAGTTAACAGAAAGAAAAACAGATTAGAAAGAGGCTTTTTCTCTGCTAAACTCATTGAAGCAAATCATATTAAATATTGTGAGATTTTCTATTTGGTATTCTTTGAATATTTTTCCTCTCTATTTACATTCTATTGAAACCATTGTTAATATAACCAGGTCCCTCGTATAGCCAAGTGAAACCTTCTTTCTTCCCATGACCATGCTGTCCTGTCTGTCCTTCCACCACAGGGGGAGGGAGTCACTGGAGTGCTTTTCTTTCCCATGTAGCCTACCTGGTTGTTACAAAATGGCGGCTGTGCAATGAAAGTTAACGATGCATGCACATCATCCTGAATTAATTTCATAAGAATGTGCAAAAAATTTATTAGAAAGATATTACAAATAAAAACACTGCAAATGCATAGATCTATTCATCATAAAGTGTCTCTGGTGAAGGTAGTAGTGGGTGTGTCTACTTTTCCATAGTAATGTATAGTGGAACCTTGGTCTATCAACTGAATTAATTCCTAAAGACTGTTTATGAACCGAAGTTCGTAAACCTAAACCATTTTCCCCTTTGGAATCAATGTAAAATCAATTATTCCATTCCTGAACCAGTGGTGTGTTTGAGAGAATGACTGCTCACACCCCATGGTCCCTGCACCACGTACATGTCAAACTTACAGCAAGACACCATATGCTGAGCTTTGATGACAGTGTTTATCATGCATCACTAGCTGTGCTGGAAGTGAGGCACCTCTGTGCTACAGTCAGTTGTGATGATGAATATCACAGCCCAAATGAACTTTTTGCGGAGTATCTTGACTCCAAGACTTGCCATATCAGCAAAGCATCTTGGAAATGATTTTTTCTAGTGCTCCACACTTGTAATAAAGTTTTTATTTTCTGTTTCTTTATGTGTATTGAACAGAGTATTATTTCCAAGATGCTTTGCTGGTATGGCTTTCTTTATTTCTACTGGAATATGCTTAGGCTTCTTAACACCACCATCACTAATATATTTCACTTTCTAGGGAAGCATAAGAGTGCCAGTTTAATGCAAAACCCCAAAAATAGAGCAGCACTATATGAAACACTGTTAATGGTCACTGTTACCATGATAACAAGTGACGTTCATGCCAAAGCTAGCAACTTTGTTCATAAACCAAATTTTTCTTTGTGGATCAAGACAAAATTTGTTAGAAAGTTTTGTTCGTTAACTGATTTGTTTATGAATAGGAGTATTTGTGAACCAAGGTTCCCCTGTAGGTTTGTTGTTTACTTTCCTGGCTCCTCTCACATTTACAATGTACCCTTGATAGATCTCACAGAGTCAATAGTTCTAATATTGTCATAGTACAAACAGTGTTTCAAAACCCAAACATGACACTGGTAGACAATAAAAAGGATGTAGAGGAAAAAGAAAAAATGTATATATTATGTATTCCAAAGAGATCAGTCTAAATAGCCCATTAGAATAAAAATCCAAGAACAGAATGATAATATGTGGTGCATTTGTAGTATACCAGAATATTATCCAAAAAGGAGGAAAAGAGTAGTACAGTAGCTGAAGAGTAGAGATTGATTAAATTACACTTGTCCAGTGCTACTCATTCTGATCTGTTTGCATAAATGTGTATATTGAGTATCCTGTCAGAGATACCCCTAATAGGTGCAGCTATATGAAGAGAAAGAAAGACAGGAGCAATGTGAATATATAGATGATATAGTATAAAGTATTAATATCTTGGCTAAGGAGTAATGAAGTAATTAAAAGCAAACTTATGTACTATATGATAAAAGGCAGCACCTAGAGATAATAAAATTATCTAGCTTAAGAAAAATGAGTTGATGATAAAAGTAGATGATAGTAGTTTTCCACTGGTGTGAGATGATGAATCCTGATAAAGTATTGTGGAAGAATATTACATGTAACAGGATTGGAATGTGCAAAAATAAAACATACAGTCAGGAACAAGTAAGGAATTTTTTTTACCCCGACAAACAATTATAAGCCATAGATATTTACACACACAAAAAAAAAGAAAAAAAAAAATGCACATGCGTACATACATATATATATACAGAAACACACAAACCTTAAAAGACACATAGAAGAAATAGAAGAAGCCTTTATTTACAACCACATGTGTGGATGTTCAAGTACTAGATTTTTTTAGTATTAAATTGAATTTTTGCTTTCAAGTATTGAAAAGTTCAACTTTTGAGACATTTGAGTTTTGAGTCTCCATTCTGTCTCTCTCTCTCTCTCTCTCTCTCTCTCTCTCTCTCTCTCTCTCTCTCTCTCTCTCTCTCTCTCTCTCTCTCTCTCTCTCTCTCTCTCATGAATATCTGTTTCCTCGTCTAGTGGCAGCACTGCAGGCTGTAGCCAGTAGCTGCAGCCCTCATAATATCATCTTCATGTTTGTCACCCTCATCAGAAGTGGTCTGTTCACTTTCTCCATTATCTTAGCTGGAGAAGTCTTTCTTCCCAATGCTTGCTCGGGACCTGCCAGATGTCAGCTTGATAGCAGGAAAATGTGGTCTGGTGTGTAGTGGGATGGTCCTGGTACACTTGTCACCCAATTCATGAATGAGTTATGCTCCCAGAAAACCATTCATAAATGAAAAGTTCATAGAAAGAGCCATTTTCTACCATACACTTAGATTAGATAAGGCAAGATACGTTCCTACAACCAAAAATTATGTCCCTGTGTTATTGTAAAGTATATAAATTATGTTTCTGACTAGTTCAGTTATCATTGTTGTCATCATAGCCTTGGCAGCAGATGATGCGTCAGTGTTGCTAGTGATTGTCGGCTTGAAAAACGACGTCATTCTTGATTCTTAACTTGTGACACCTTTTTTTATACAATAGTTTGCAGGCTGCTATTGCATTTTCAATGGCATGTTCAAATTTTAAGCTTCTTTCATGATTAGGGTCATTGTCAACAATTTTTAGGATACCTACCTTTTTCAAAGTCACAGAAAGCATCAGTCACGGGTGAGACGCAGCTGTGTTGACGTGTATCTTCCTCTGCTGCTCACTGTTGCTCTATTGCCAATATGGCAAGATTTGTCTCTGAAGTTAATAGCTTTTCTATCTTTTTGGAGTTTGCCAGAGCACTTAATTGAACTTGTACTACTCTTGCTAAGCATTTTGTACTGTTGTAATCACTAACGAGAGCTTCAAAAATCACAATCACCACAACAATTGCTGCATGGTACAAGTTCAATTCTGCATCTACAAGTTCAACAAGTTCTCACACACGCAAAAAAAAAAAAGGGTAATTTGCTCATAACTTTGAATTTTCCTTTCGTAAATTGGTTAATAAGAATCTAATTATTTTATTCGTTTCTTTGAAAATTTGTAAATAGAGCGTTTGTAAATCAAGGGACTGGTGTATAGTGTGATTGACTGAGAAGTGTTGCCACATGACAAGACAATCATTTAGAGAGGAAACATTGGAGCTAGATTTGAAATTGGAGGCGTGAAAAATTCTGCTACATGAACGATAACATCCCACAAAACAGCACGGGCTATGCTTATGTGAATGATCACTGTCAGTTGAGGATGAAAATGAACAAAATTAAATGTTTCCAAAATTTGATTGTGGACATCGCTTGAAGACTCTGTAGCAAGGGTAGAGTAGGGACAGGTGGTTCAGTGGATGTATGATCACCAGGGTCATTATCAGTGGGGATGGCAGTGCAGGCAGCAGTGTTGCCAATGTATGTTCCTTCTCCATAGTGGCAATCTCCTCTTTTGGTCTGTGGTGACGTTAAAGAGGTCAAAAGTTTTCCTTGCTCATGCTTCGTTCACATTTGTGATGATCTTCTGATCAAGAGGCTGAACTAAAGCAATGGTGTTAGGAGGGATGGACACCACAGAGACACCAATTATGAAATTATACAACGCTACTACACAGGCCACCACACCACACAAGCTGTGACCTCCCCCTGTCTGCCCCAACTGTACTTCAATTTGATCTTAACCTTGATGCTACAGGTGGCTTGGGATCACTCCAGAACCAGGCCTTTGGATTGGCAGCTCCTGTAGAGGACAGTGTTATAACAAAACACTACCATGCTATATCAAGTCATTGTTCCGAGTGGACGCTGCTTTAGGTGGAAACCGCGCTACAAAAAACATGTTAGAGGCAGCCACACTGTAAACATAAATACACAAAGGAAGTCCAACTTACCATTGTCTATGTGTACCATGCATGGCAACTCATTAGCCAGGGTGTGCCATCAGAAGGTGAAGCCAGCCATTTCTGCTGCATCAACCCCCCAGGGTATAGGCACTACTCTGTCTAATGCTGGTGACTATAGAGTTGCACAACTGTTTCACCCTCAACTTTGAATTAGATAGTGAGTGCCTCCTAATGACATCTAGAGATTTGATATTGTTAGAAACAAATGTCTCTAAGGAGCTAAATCACCAGGGCACACCCAGCAGCCTCTTGGAAACTATAGAAGATGCTCTGTATCTGCCCTACAGTGAGTTAAGTATATACTTTTACTACCTCCTGAACAGCTCTCCAGCTTCATCTCTGGTGCAGAAGGAAAACCTGCAGCTGTGGTCTTGTGTAGCTGTTTCGTGATGTCTAGATTGTCTTTGAAGTCACTGGACAACACTTGCCCCTTGTTGGTGAAGCTGTCCACAAACTGTATTGGTTTGTTATTCAAGAGTGTTGCCTGTATGTACTGAACTTTGGAGTTTTGAGTGGAAGCACCAGTCTTGGTGGTGTTGTACATGATGACATACACCCTGTCATACATACACCTCACTCCTGGCTATCTTGAAGCACATCAGCCATGAGGACCATGTCATCTGCTTAGTTCAGAGAACTAATACAGCGATTGTGGATATGACAACCAATGAAACCACTCGGATCATCTATGTATATATTAAAGAGGTGAGGTGACAAAATACAGCTCTGCCTGGTACCAATAGTGGAAGTGAAGCTGCTAGACAGAGAGCCACCTCACCTCACCCTGAACTCCTGCTTGGTATGCCACAGGATGAGTAGGTTTACCAAGTGAGCTCATACACCCTGGGCATAGAGTTTGGTGAACAACCTCCAGTAATCACCTTGTCAAAACCTTACTGACATCAAGAAAGCACAGGTAGACTGGTGATCCTTTGCTGGTGTAGTAATCTATAATGTGTTTGATGGTCCACACACACAGCTCATTGCTGTGACTCTTCTTATAACTGTACTGAGAGTCAGCAGTAAGCAGTTAGTTCTGCAGTCAGTATAGAAGGGTTCTCTCTATGATTTTCAATAATGTTGTTGCTGTCACTATGGGTCTATAGTTACCACACACAGTAGGGTCCTTGTGCTTGCTCTTCAGCAAAGGAACTATGATGGAGGCAAGCACCTGGTGGGGAATAAAATGGTGCAGGATACAGGCATTTATAAACACAGTCAGCCACTCATGTAAGAGTGGTGGAGCTTGCTTATAGGCCTCTGAAGGCAGGCCATCAATGCCCAGCACCTCACTGGCAGAAAAGTTCCTCAGTGTGGATCCTTACAGCAGCCTCAGTCTTACCATCCTGCAGGCAGTCAGGGGGTGAAGCCAAGACAAAGTAGGTGTTTCTGCACTAGTTTAAGGGAGAAGGGGCCATTACATCAGTAAGTAAATTTCATCCACCAAGCCCACACATAAATCAGTTTCCCACATAGTTTTGAAAAATTCCCATGGTGCCATAAAATTCAAGCTTTGCCAGCAAATCTAGGTCTTCATAAGTGTGTCATCTGTTCAGATGAGGAAGATGGCACCCCCAGCAAGGAAGAACAAGAAACTTGAGTTTGATCAGAAACTAAAGGTTATTAAAGCCAAAGATGAAGGAAAAAACAATTGTGGCATAGCGAGGTAAATGCACAGTTAGAATGGTATATAAAAACCATGGATCAATTCGGCAAGCAGCTAAACATTATGGTGGACAAATGTTTGATGACTGTACCCATTGTTATGATCCACATGGAAAGGTATCCAGCCCACTACATTATTCAAAAGGAAAAGGAGGGGACAGTCATTGCCTTTATTTTATTGTAAATATATAGTTGTTTATATGCAAACAAGGGCAAAAATACAGAAAAGTACTGATAAGATAATATATGTCTATCAATGATGGAATGTCAACCTATTTCAACATTCCATACGTGTTCTTTGGTTTATATTTTGTGATTTTGCACCTTGTGGAGTAAAGTGTCGACCATTTTGTTGCAAAAAAAAGTGCTGTACTTAATAAGTTACTTGTATCATTTAACATTGTGGTATGCCATGATATCATATTTGGCAGTACATGATTTACCACAAATTCTCTTTTCTCCATATCTTTGGCCTTCAATGTTACCATGATTAATTTGACATTGTTGTCACCATATCCAACTTTCAACACCTAATTTTTTTTCTAGTTAACCCGTCTATCCTCCTTATCATTATTTTTCAACTAGATATTCTATTTTCTCTCTCCAATGCAATCTGGTGATAATTTTCCTTTTTATTTGGTTTCTGTCAACACCGTTACTTTACATCAGAATCAACATTCCTTTGGTAATTATTGAGCTCTGAGATTCCCAATACTAGACTGTTCATGGTTGGTATATGCCTCTATAATTGTGGTTCTTCTTCCCTGTTTGCTGCTGTTTCTTCCATTTTCTCCCTGTCTTGTATTAATCTCTCTGCCACCTCCACCTCTTTGTTCTCTGCACCTCACTCCTCTTTCTGATGCAGAGACCATTTCCTTACTTTCATGTTTATAAAATCCTGTGTGTGCGTATGTGTATTTATCTAGTTCTGTTTACATAGTGGTACAGTAAGTCCTCATTATACGTACATATGCTTTCCTGAAAACCTTACTGCAAACCAAAATTACCGTATACCAAACCTATTATAACATGTAATAATAGGGAATGTGTTCCAGCATGTCAAAAGTCAACCCTACAGACGTGAAAATACACGAAAATAGTCACATAAAAAAGTGTAAAGTACTGTGCAAAAGAAATAAACAGAAAAGGTTTTTATTTACCTTTCACTTGCTACGTCTTCTATCAGATGATGTGCCTCCTGAGGCTAAGGGGTAGTAGGGATCTCAGCCCTTACACATCTTCCCAGATGAAGATAAGGTTGTCGTGATAATAATATCCACAAAAAACACACCGTAAGGATTTAACGGGAAGAGACTGATTGTTGTGGTGGCTGCACGGCGTGGTGGCACTATGGTACGGTGTAAACAAAACAGAAACGGATACCATATCTGAATTTTTCTTACCATAAATAGAATTGAGGGTAGTGATTACCAAATACCGTAACTGTGAATTTACCAGATAAAGAATTGTCGTATAAGGAGGACTCACTGTATTACACAGGGTTCAAGTGATGCTCATAGTGTCCTGTCTCCATATTTCCAACATTTTCTTGAATTCGTGTATGTTGGTTGCTGTAACAAACTCTTCCTTTAATCCATTCCAAATATTCACTGTCCTATGTGGAAAACTGTACTTTTTAATGTCCTTTAAACACCAACTCTCTTTAATCTTCTTTGAGTGTCCTCTCATGTGTCTAGTTTCTTCCCTCTTCATCACCAGTTCTTCTTGTTCAGCTTTTCAATGCCATTTACCATCTTGTATAGAGTTATTAGATCTCTCTCCATTCTATCCTGCAGAGTTGGCAGTCTCATTTCTTTTAACCTGTCTTCAGGCATTACATCTCTTAGTTCTGGTACCATTTGTGTGTGTGTGTGTGTGTGTGAGAGCAATATTTCTTGAAAATACATTTTGGTAAAGTATAGTAAGTGCATTTTCATTATCTCGTGAGTCAGTGTTTGTTTATGATTAACTTTATAATATTGTACTTCACAGTCACTGTGATGTGTGATGAATTGACAACACAGAACATTATCATTATCAGGGTTTATTAGATAAAATATACAAAAATTACAAGAAACATGGTCATCTCAGTGAAACTTTTATTTATATCTCCATGGAAAGTTCCATATTTTGTTTGAGATAAATATTAAATTCCATATTTTTACAATTTTCTTTGTCAACATACAAGTCTTAAGACAACAACAAAACATGCATACATAAATACACAATCGTAAAAGTAGTTATGCCCAGAATTTGTTGGATGCTTATGTGGTGTTTGCAAAAAACATCCATGAGATTTAAGATTGAATTTTATGAAAAAAATGGATATGGACAAGCCAATGTAATTTTAACTTGCAACTTGTAAGATTTTTCCAGCACAAGTTTAGTTTTTTTCCCCATTAACTTTTGAAGGCTCCATTATTTCTTTCTTTCCATCTTAATAGTTTTCTGTTACCATCATAAAGACTAACAGTTTTGCTTCAAGATTACTTTATGCCAATATTTTGGATGTACACATATAGCATCAAATAAATATTTCAACTCCTTTTATACTTTTCTTAGTTGCACCTTCAAATCAATATATAAATCTATATTGTACTATATACATTTTATGTACTTTGTATAGAAATAACATAATATGAAGAGCAGAAGACCTAAATGTTTAAATGTACTTGATAATAATCCAAGTTCATATATTCTTAGAATTGCATACATGATTTAACATGTGTGTATGCTCAATAAAAATCCTATTTGTCTTACCTAATTTCATAGATGTTTAAAACAACATTTTTGTCAAGTTAAATTATATCCAAAAGGCTTCTCAGTTTGCACACTCAATCTTCTGAAGACGAACATCATTTAGAAGTGCACATCATCATCCACATGGTAGGGTTTAACCTTTCACATTAATGGTGTAATAAATTCAAGCTGATTAACTCAACATAAGTAATTAGAAAAAAACTTACTATTCCATCAAATTTATTCATATGTGTTTCATGGACAGTAATTCCTCTGCACATATTAAATACTTGGGCCTGGTTAGATTAGTGTAACATTTGTCATGTATTGCATCCCAAAGAAACACCTTCCCAGTCAGGCTGAGCTACCAGTTTCCAGTCTGACACATGAAACATATACACATCAATCTTTATGGAAGTTGAAGTCATCTTTAAGCATACATGGTGTTTGGTAGACATTATATTGCTTATATCAACCAGGTCTTACTTTATTTCTCATGATGATTTTAATTTTTATTTATTATTACTATTACATATTTATCTATTTCTTATAACAAGAAGCATAAAACAAAACATTCTTAAATCTTTTGCATAAGATGTATAGAAGGGAAATACTACAACTGCCAGTCATTAATTTCATATAAAGAAAATAAGAAAGTAAAAAGACATTAAAGAAAAATAACAAATTAATATCATGGCCCCCAAAAAACCTAGTTTATGAGTATGTAATTAGCATTTACATATAAAGATCAGGAAATATTGATAATTGGTATGCAGTATAAAGTATGATGCAATAAAAATATTTTATCATTTCATCTTCCTGGAAATAAAGTACCGAGCAACAACTAAAATGCTGAAGATATTTCCATTTGAGGAGCATATGGCAGAAGAGATGAATGGGAGATAGGACTTTAACCTTTATAAAAATGTGTGAACAGAAAAAAAAAAGGCTGGTGTCTGGAGTCTTATGCTTGCCTTTTTTGTTCATGTAACACCAATGAACTAATTGTGCATTGTAAAACTTGGGGTATTGAAAACACTGCAAAAAACATTTATTCTGGCCTTACCGCCTAGATCTAGAACTGCGTGAATGTGTGCTTTTCTCACATCTGGTAAGCTATGGAAGTGCAAGATGATGTGCTACTCTGCTATGAATGGAGTGAAACTGCATTTATAGCACTCTTATTTTGTGTGTGGAATAGGTACTACTAGCTAAGGGGAAAATCGAAAAAGCTGATTGAGGTGCCAGTCCTTAAGGAAATGTCTAAAACCTAATCAAAAAGCTTTTAATACAGTCTGTCACAAAGATTAGATTTCCAAACCACCCTTTCTCTCTCTCTCTCTCTCTCTCTCTCTCTCTCTCTCTCTCTCTCTCTCTCTCTCTCTCTCTCTCTCTCTCTCTTCCTCTTTGGTTTCCTTTCTGATCATTCTGTTGCTGCTATGGTAGACAGTCACTATTCTTCTAAATCTGTAAACAGTGGTGTTCTTCAGGATTGTGTTCCATCACACCTTCCGTGATGCAAGCCATATTTCTTGTCCTATCCACTCATATACTGATAATATCACTGTACACTTTTACTTGTCTTTTCATAATGTCCAACCATTTAGGAAGTAAATAGATCACAGAGAATAGCCATGTAACACCTAACAATATTGTTCAATGTGTTAAAAATGTTATTCCTTTACCTATCAACTCAACACTATGTTTCAGACAATTATTCCTTCTTCAATAACATTAAACTGTCTCCATCTTCTAATCTGAATAGCCTCAGTCTGTCCTTTATAATATAAACTGAAAATACCTTGCAAAAATGGCTTCTGTGAACTTAGGCGAGTTTTCTTCCCCAGTTTTTTTCTCTGCCCCAACTGCTAATTCTTTGTAAAGGCTTTACCCATCCATGGTAGTGTGCTTCACATCTATGAGGGGAATTTCATGTAACCTGCTCTTTGACACAGGGTGGAATCAAAAGTTTTTAATTTTGTAACTAACTGCCTTCTGTAGCCTCTTTCTCATCACTATTATGTTGTATTTCTTTTTATCTTCTACTGCTATTTTCATGCCAACTGCTGTTCTGATCTTGCTAAATGCAACCTCCCTTCCTCCCACAGCCTCACTTCTTTTCTTTACTCCTCCCTATTCTGTCCACCTCTCTAATATATAAGTTAACCAGTGCGTATTCTCTTTCTCTGATTGACTCTAGAAGTTACTGCCTGTCTCTGTATTTCTACTTATGACTTGAACTCATTCAAGGAGGAGGTTTCAAGACACTTATCTTGTATTGCTCCTTACTAATACCTTTCTTTAATTGTACTTACAATGTTAATTCCTTTTAGGGAATGAATGAAGTGCTATCTTTGAAACTTTCTTTTATGTATATCAAAGGTGACATGAATCACCACTTGATATTGTCCTTTCATATGTGATATCCTTTCAAAATATACCATCACATATTCCAAAAAGCAAAATATGATACATATCAGACTTGATATGACATCTTTGAGAATAACAGTAACTGGTAACTACAAATACACTTCTACAGTAAAAGTCTGGTAATCTGAACACCAATTATCAGAGTATCCCAATAGCCTGAATTTTTTAAGGTGAGATGAAAAAAAAAAAAAATTTATGGCCAAAATTAGGTCTTGACAGAAATTCAACCCAGGTGCCAGGTGTACAATAGCAGGAAGGGTTCATGATTAAATGCTGCTGCTACTGATGCTTGGTTCTCTACCTGTTGAGTCCATAACAATAACAATGACATTAAAGTATTGTATGTTATGCTCAGGATTTTAAATGTGTGTGTGTGTATGATGGATTGCATTGTTGTTTATTGTGATTTGTAGGATGTATTGGTGTTGCTGATTCGCATTTGTGAGACGAGTGCTTGTTTATTTGTCAGGAGCGACGTTAAGTCTATTTGTGGTGCAAAAGACTTGAACTCTGCTATTGAGGAATGTTTGTAAGAGGTTAAAGACTTGTGTATAGGATATGTGCATGAACTTCTACTGTATTACTGTTTGGTTTGAGTTAGGCTTTGCCGCAGCTTAAATGGCTTGCTGAAATATCCAAGTACATACTGTACCTCATGTAGTTTTTAATAACCATCCATGATAACAACTTTTGAAACAACTACTATGTAAAATACTTCCAGAACTGGATTGCTGAGCAATTAATTGCATTTAATCTTAAATGGATTTCCTCTCCATGTGATGGAGTCAAACTACTAAAGGAATGAGGCTCATGCCATGCTATACATACATAGTGGTACGACTGACATTAGCTGATGCATCCAGCCAAAAATATACAGTCAGTTTTCAACTAAATGTGTGTAACTATATGTTAAGCAGAGTCAAATAAGATGTGCCAAACATAGTTTCAGCTAAGATAATGCAAAGGTATAAATGGTAATGAAGTACTACCAAGCAACTTGTTATATGAAGCCATTGGTAGGGAAACTGAATTATGTGTAATACTGTATAGCCCAAACTGTCTTTCATCTGGAGAGCAACAACAAGTCACAGAATGCAAACTGCTTTATGCTCAAGACTCCCCTCAAGTAACAATCATGATAGTATTGTCATTCGCTTTATCTTGGTATTTCAGGCGCCTTCATTCTAGTCACAGGTGTGCCACTGTCCACCCAGCCATGTGCTGTCTGGTGTAACAGCGTTTCTTTTTTCTTTTTTTAATCACTGTCTTACTTATGACATTGATAATCCTAACATTATTCTAGCTTGATGTAATATTTTAGTGTGTGATTGCATGTGTGAATTAGGGAAAACATAAAAAAGTGGTCAACGCAAACAATAGCAACTCTGGTGTCAGCATCCTTGCGTCTCACTTTCCTGTGTGTTGTGCGCTAGTGACTGGATTTTGATATTGCTGTTTTCACTGTTGCTGATTTTTTTCTTATTTTTTTGGCAGTATGGTTGACTAATAATGAACGTACATCCCCGTTGATCTTGAAGTTTTGCCTTGTTTCAAATTTTAGTAGAAATAAAGTTTTTAGATGTTTTCTGTTTTTTGGTTTTGTTCATAATAAATGTATACTGATGATACAATGTCTCTCTCTCAATATCTATGATTGAGGAAAAGGAAGCTATCTTGTGCCTAAGAAAATATTATTTTTTTCATTGCAATTTCATTATGAAGTAGAAGGAGGGATGATGAGCTAAATATGGAAAAAAGTTTCTAAGTCAGTATTTTGAAAGTAGAAATTTTTTCAATTTCCTACATTTATTACTAGCACACTGTTACTAATGACATCATATGATAATCATCATTTCACCTTCATATTGTAAGTGGTTTCCTTATGTTTCTTGAGTGTTGTATGTAGTAATGTGTGATAGAGAGAAATATGTATTAATGTGAGAAAAAGAAATAGCATGTAGTAATGTGTATGAGAGAGAGAGAGAGAGAGAGAGAGAGAGAGAGAGAGAGAGAGAGAGATAGTACTGTAAAGAAATATTTATACCTTCACAGGATATTTGAAATAAAAATCTTCAGTAAACATGCTGATGATAGGAAGAAACTGGTTCTCTAATAGGGTAGTTAATGATTGGAAGGGATTCAGTAATCTTATTGTTAGTGCTGAGACAATGGGGAGTTTTAAAAGGAGATTAGAGAAGTTTATGGATGAGGATGATAGGTGGAATTAGGCAGCAGTGCTGACACGGACTGCCACAAGTAAGCCTCTTGCAGCTTCCATTGTTTTAATATGTTCATATTATGTTCTTACATAGATGTTAGGATAACTTCTTTGATGGTAAGTAGGTGGGGGATAAAGTAATTGATGAAAGTACTTGGGGTATATGTTAGGGACAGTGAAATAGCTGTAAAGGTGAAGTTTAGAAAAACAATAAGTAAAGCTAGGGTAAAGAATTGAAAGAATTTTTAGTTACATCACATAGATGATTGAATTTATGCAAAGATGCATTTGTATATGGGAACACTGGTACTAACTGCATTGTGATTGAGATAAAACATGAATTATGGGAAGAATAATGAATATTATAGTGGTGAAAGATGTGATGACCATGTGTGCTGTAACACATAGGAATTGAGTGAGGAATGAAGTGTGCAGTAGAGCTAGTATTTATGAGTTAACTAACTGAGAACAGTCAGGAATGAAGAGCAAATGGAGGAAGAACAACTGCTAAGGTCATTGGTTGTCAAAGGTATAAGAATATGTATAAGGATGACTATGGACAAGGTTAATGGACAAGAAAGAGAGAAAAATTAAATGGAAGAAGGTTGTCAGGAAGAAGAAGAGTGGTTACATATCAGAGGAATAGATTGAGATCATTTATAAAAACATGAAGAAATGAGACATTTAGTGTAGGACAGGCAAATCTGCACAACAATATAAAAATTTACTCGAGATATTTTAAATGCCAATAACTCAAAACTCTTCCAACTTAAGCACTTGATATGATCTTCATCAAGGCCAGTGGATTAGGTCAGTTTTGAGAAATAGCAGTGGTCCTTTATGGTACCATAAAGGGAGACCAACTCTGTTCTCAGGTCTGGATATACTCTGCAACTGTCTCACACAGCATGGTGTGATGAAGATTAGGTTTTCTTTCTTAGGCACTTAGAAGGCGAGTCGTAAGGGAATGCTTATGAATGAATGCACACAATTGTCATATCTTAGCTTTTCACCTTTGAGAAGAATGTTTCTCAGAAGTAAAGATAGAGAAGTGAACACAAAATAGCCACATATAGTGAGAACATGGACACAGGAGCTCAATTAGGCCTGTCTCAATAAGAAATAAAATTGTGACCCTTAGCCAGTCTGGACAAATTAGTTGATACCTTTTCTGGATGATTTGCTTGTTGCAAAGTTGTACCTTTCCCACTATATATAAATCCATGTTAAACCTTGCCCACATATGGCAGTACTCCACTGTGCAGATACCATAGACAATGGACAGACATTAAGGCTCTTTCGCTGGATCAATACCTAAGACCTCTTCATTACGTTTTCATGTGCGATATTAATGTATTAAAAAGGGTTTTATTTCAGATTGAGGAGCCACAACATCAAAAGAAGGGTTCTATTGTGAGTGCTGAGACTTCAGTGTAATCATCAGTGACATCCAGTGTCCCTACAAACATTTTATAATTGGAAAGTGTATAGTGCCAGAACATTGCTTACAGTTTAATAAGAGAATGTAAGTATAATAATACTAAATAGCATTATAAAATACCTTCCTCTCAAATCATAAGTGTGTCCATTAAAGCCATGAAGAACAAAGGCTTGCTTCTACATGTGACTTTGCCATTTCAGTGTTCACTTTTCAACTTCACAAAATCTTTAAATAAGTGGTGGGATTAATATTAACTGTTGTCATGTATGAAAACTTTAAATGAAAAATAAAGAACTGCAACTGTCATATATATATATATATATATATATATATATATATATATATATATATATATATATATATATATATATATATATATATATATATAAAATGCACACACACACCCACACCCACACACCCACACACACATATACATGTAGATACACACAGATGATGTGAGATTAGAAAGTTCTGGGAGTAGATTTAAGAAAAAGTTTTCAACTATCCTCTGAATTGATTATCTCGTTTAGTAAAATGTTGGTGCCAATGTAACTCCCTAGAAGTCCTGCTCTTGAGGGTGTCAAGCACCATATGTGATTCATATTGGATATCCTTCACAGGGTCGAAACAGTGACCCTTCAACTTGAACTTCGGCTTGGGAAAGAGGAAGAAATCAAAAGAAGCTAGATCTGGTGAGTAAGGATGAGGAATAGCAACAATAAAATGTCTCCAACAACTTGAGTCATATTATTGTGAAAGAAAAAAACTTTTTCTCTCAGATATCTCATAATCTTGCAGTAAAACTCTGCACTGACAATCTGACTGAGATGATGAATTTATTGTGTAAAATCACATGAATCATGAAGAAATTGCAATCATGTAATGGATTGCATTTCTGACTTGCTTGGTCTTGTTTGGTTTTCAGTAGTCCATGTTCCTTTACAATGAAGACTATTCATTGATATCTAGTTCATATCCATAGATACATCTGTTGTCATGTCATTCAGACATGAAGATAGTATTCTTCCACACATACTAATATGAGGCATCCTGCATCATAAGGACTGCTCGCACGAAAATAAAGTGAAAAGAATATACTCAAAGTTTGACAAACTTGACATCCATAACTTTGTCTTTATTATATTCTTTGACAATGAACTTGGTTTCATTAATCAAGCCATTTTCTCCCATACACTTCCATTATGTAAGCTGGGATACATTCCGACAACCAAAAATTATGTCCCTGTGTTATTGTAAAGTACGTACAGTACTTCCAACTGGTTCAGTTATCATCATAGCTGTGGCAGCAGATGATGTGTCAGTGTTACCAGTGATCATTGGATTTTGTTCTGCACAATTCCAGATGTTGTTGAGCTCCAAAGGACAGGAATATTCATTACTTCCTTTTCGTGATGGCTACTAATTGTCACAGGCTTATAGTTGGTGCTATAATATGATAGGCTTGGGTGGCAATTCCCTCATTATCACCTTGTCATGTAGCATTAATTATATAATGAGTTTAGCTGTGAAAGCTATGATTGCCTAGCTTAACATAAACAGTATATATATCATGTCAAAGTTTCTGTGTGCCTGATCACCTACAGATTATTATTATCATGTGGGTGGTGCACCGCATGTAAACAAGATGCTGAGGCACTAACATTGTCAGTACTCATAAACAATAGCCATCCACAGAGGAGCTCACCCTGTTATGGAATCAATAAATAAATAAATGAATATATATATATATATATATATATATATATATATATATATATATAGTATATA